>CAUYPO010039526.1:0-83203 GCA_963574435.1 Cheirogaleus major
ACTCACCTGGGAAGCTCAGGTGTGGCTGTCACATGCTGCTGCACAGACTTCTTATGTTGACAGTGCCGTCACCGTCTCAAAACAGCCCAGAGTATCAGGACAATTGTCTTCATTTTACTTCCACATTTCAAGCCTGACAGGAGGGTCTGAGACTCAGCTGCAAATAAATCTAAGAAGTGCAGCCGGTTCTCTAACCTTTGCTATACCTGTCAGCACAGAGGGAGGGTGGGGTGGAAATTGAGCAGCTGATCTATGCCTGCTATATTGGTTCGTTTTCAGTTGCTTATACAGAATACCTGAAACTGGGTTATGGATAATAAAATGAATGTATTTCTTAGAGCTTTGGAGGCTGAGAAGTCTGAGGTCGAGGGCCTGCATCTGCTGAGGCTTTTCTTGCTGGTGGGGCACTTTTCAGAGTCTCAAGGTGGCACAGGGCATCACATGGCCTGGGTGTTGAATGTGCCAGCTCAGGTCTCTTTTCCCCCTTATAAAGCCACCAGTCCCATTCCCATGATAATCCATTAACCCACCAATCCATTAATTCCTGAACAGATTAATCAGGCATAGATTAACAAAGTGCTCATGACCCAATAGCCTCCTGAAGGCCCCACCTCTCTATACTGCCCCACTGAGGATCAAACTGCAGCATCAGTTTTGAAGGGGGCACATTTTCAAACAATGGTACCTGCTATGGTTTGAATGTGTCCTTCAAAGCTTATATGTTGGAAACTTAACCCCCAGTGCAACAATGTTAAGAGGTGTGGATTTTAAGAGGACATTATGTCATGAGGACACTGTTCTCATGAATGAAGGAATGTTGTTATTGCAGGAGTGGGTTTGTTATAAAAGCACGTTCAACCCCTTCTTGTTCTCTCTCATCCACTCTTGGCCTTTTGTCTTCCACCATAGGATGGAGGAGAAAGAAGACCCTCACCAGATACCAGTGCCAAGCTCTTGGACTTCCCAGCATCCAGAACTGTGAGCCAATAAATTCTTCTTCTTTATAAATTCCCAGTATCAGCTATTCTGTTATAGCAGCACAATATGGACTAAGATAGTATACATACACTACTTTCCTGGTACTAAACAGAGCAATTTTATATCATGTCATATTTAATTCTTACGAAAACTCTATGAGTTGATAACTTTACCCACATATGAAAGATAAGAAAATTGAGATTCAAAGAAAAGGGGTATGCAAACGATGTTTATTGAACACCTATAACCTACATATGCCAAATGATGCTACATGATTTCCATGTATTATTTCCCTTCATCCTTCCAGTAGGCTTATAATATGATTCTATACATGATTTTACAAGTAGAGAGACTATTTTTACCCATATAATACAAATGTAGCAAACCTCCAATTCCAGTATTTGTTTATCTGATGGCAAACTCCATAATCTCCTCATCAAAATATTATTGTAAAATACTTAAAAAATAGTATTGAATTTTCTTTGATGTTAAGTATATTGTAAGTGATCAAAGTAATGTATTGATTTATTAATCATAACCTCCAAAATAACTGATCCTGAGTAAAAATGACTCACATTGCTCTGTTCATTAAAGAGTAATTCTCTCTAGGACAGAAAATAAATTGTGTATGTAAAATGTAATATTATGCCGGCTTTTGCCATAATAAAAAAATGTTTTTTTACACTTCTATAAATAGAGATGTGACATTTTACTAAATGAGAGTCTATTAACATACGATATCCTAATTTGTTCACAAATACACACACTTTAATATACCATTTTACTTCATATACCAATCATTTTACTTCATACACTAACAATAATACATTTTCAAATATTGTCTTTATCTGACCAATGATTCTGGTATCTAGATAAAGTTAGATTATTCAAAGCCAGGCAAATTTTTGCTAAATTGTATGTAGTCAGAGAATAAGTTTCTTTCTATAACATCTGTCTGATGATGGGAAAGAGAATAAGGCAATGTGACATATTTATTTCCAAACGCATATAACTGGCTTATGCAGTAAACAATGTATAGACCCTAAGTGCTCATCACTCTGGAATGTACCACAATCTTCCCTTTTCTTGTTCAGTGTACAAGGCTCAGTGTGCAGGTTATTTTGGTCAAAAGAGTATAGGGAAACTGAGGTTGTTTGGCCTCTGTAAAAATTTTAAACAGACAAATACACCAAAAGCTAACTTTGGCAACAGACTTGGAGTTTCAGCTTAAAAGACAGAACTTATGAGCATGGTGTTCTGGCAAGACAGCATTATTATGAAGACGTGAAGGTGAATGCCCCATACAATATGTGATCCGGATTGCGAGTGTAAAAGGATATGCCTAAGATGATGTCAAACATGGCTTTCGCATGCAAGCCGCCAATTAGTTCTAAAAGGTGAAATTTATTTTTTGTATTTTTTATTATGAACCAGGACTATTAACACAATTGACAACTAGAAAGAGTTGGTTTTGCTGGTGACTAGCCTCTTATTAAATTGGAGATGTCTAATCATGTCACGGGAGAAGGATTGTCAAAACCTACAACTACAATAAGAAGTGGTGTCAGAACACATGGAATCAGAAGGAACAGAAACAGCTGGAGTTTTAGTACTAAACACTTTTCCTTTAAACAGGTAGGAAGATAACCATTACTTCTCGTCTGAGGCTTTGTTTCATTTTATGCTCTTCTTTTCCCTCCACATACCCACCCAGCTCTCCTGCCTGCCAAAATGTGCTTGCCTTAATTCTGTGTTCTTTCCTGGACACTTCACTTCTTTTCTTGAAATAATCAAGGGATTCTGTATTAGTCACGTTTCTCCATAGAAACAGAAAATATAGGGTGTGTGTGTGTGTGTGTGTGTGTGTGTGTGCGCAGTAGAGACAGAGAAAGAGAGACTTTAAGGGGTGGGCTCATGTGATCATGGAGGCTGGCAAGTCCAAAATTTTTCAGAGTGGGGCATCAGGCAGGAGAACCAGGGAAGAATTGGGAACAGTTCAAGTCCAAAGACCATCTTCTGGAGAGCCCCCTCTTGCTTGGGTGACATTATTATTGTATTTTATTCAAGTCTTCAACTGACTGGATGATACTTTCTCACACTGGGGAGGGCAATCTGCTTTACTCAAAGTCCATGGATTTACATGTTAACCTCATCCAGAAACACTTTCACAAGAACATCCAGAATAATATTTAACCAAATAGCATAAGTGAAAGAGGAGAGATGAATAATTTTGGGAAGTTGTGATAAAGAAAGAAAACACTTTTGGCATGACTCGGCATAATTTCTAAGCCCCCCTCCACCAAAGGAACCATTCTTAAGAAGCCATTCTACAGGAAAGAGTTAATGTCAAAATTCTTGAACATTTGCACAGTTATCTGCCAATGTGGGGTAAGTATAGAGTGGAGTTGAATAAATAGGTTAGATGACATGGAGAAGGAGAAAGATGATGAGGAGGAAGAGAAGAAAAAGGAGGAGAAGAATGAGGAAGAGGAGGAGGAGAAATTAAGGGAGCAAAGCAAATCATTTTCAAAGGTGGATGGGGGAACAGTCTAGTCTTATTCTTGACATTCTAAGCAAAAAGACAGAATTTACAAAGATTGATTAGAAAAAAAATGAATCCAAAAAATAATATCCAGTAATGTTTTCCTCCAGTATAAAGGCAATAAAAACATTTTGAACAGGAAAATATTTAAGGATATAGCTTGCATGAGTCTTTCTTAGAAGGAAAAATATAATTTGATGACAAAAGCCAGCCTATCAAATTATATATGTAGAAATCATGGCAAAAGTGGGACTGCAACATACAGCATGTGGTGTATTAAAAGACAGTAGAAAAATATCAGCGCAATTCAAGGAAGATAGATGTTCTCCACACAAAAACTCCATAAACGTTGCCCCATGGACTTTTCTTAAAAAAATTTGCCAATGAACTATAACTGCCAATGATATGAATTATAATAAAAATAAAGAAGTGATACAAAATAAGCACTAAATACAATTAAATCTGTTCCTTAAGTCTAAGAATATTAGCTACCAAAATCATGAGTTAAATATTATAAAACTTGAAAAATCAAAATACTAAATTATAAAAATAAATGGAAAGTTGTCTATGATGACTATGTCCATAAATTTTATCAAAAACTTCTGTTTCCAGCTGTTTTATTTTGCTTCAGTTAAGCTGACATCTTACGTGAATGATTTTTTATCCAAACTATAGAGTTATGATCCCACATTTTAGAATTTATTTCTTGCTCCATATTCTCACCCCCTTCATTATTTTTATCTGCATAGAAAAATAGCTGAAAGATACTAGTCTAATTTTCATTTCTCAGGGATTTTGTATGACATTTTTATTGTGTTCTATATTACTTTTTTAAATAAAAACTTGAAAGTTTCAGAAAAATAATATATAAATTTTTCTTTAAGAAAATTGTTTCAATAGAAAAAGAACCCCTAACAAGTTCCTTAAAGTCTAAGGAAATGAAAAATGAAATGACTTTCAAACTAACACGAAGGCACAGAAAAGTGCGGTTCTGTTCTTGATTTCAAAATTGTTTTCAAAAATTCAAAAATGTAGGAATACACTTTATTGAACTTATTTTATCAAAGTATTAAGGGCTGCACACTCTCTGAAAGCTCTAAGAAAGATTCCTGTCTTGCCTTTTCTGTAACAGTCTCTCTTTCTTACCTACGATCCCTGGCACTCTGGTTTGGACGGTATCGCTCCAGCCTCTGCCTCTGTCTTCACTTGCCTTCTTCCCTGCACTTCCTCTGTGTCCTCAGATCTTTCTCTACTTACAAGGACACCACTCACTGGGTTTGGGGATGACCTAATCCCATCATGACCCCAGTTTAATTTGATTATTGTTTTATTTATTGATTTAGCACCTGCAAAGACCCTATTTTCAAATAAGGTTACATTCACAGAATGCAAGTATTAGGACTTAAACATACCTTTTGTCCAACCCATAACAACCAAAAGCTCTCAGGTTGAACCGTCATTGTTTTAACTGACAAAATGGCTATAGATATTATTCAACCTAATGTATTTATCTACAAACTCGCTTTTACCTGTACTTTATCAGTTCTCTTTAGACAGCCACACTTAGAATTTTGAACAGCCTTTTGCATATTACTTCTTCGTATAGCTTCTTTTGGCTCACTGTGCAAGAAAACCCACACACTCATGAAACCACTAAGATAGGCTTCAGCATTTTCAACCTTGAAATACGTTCCTCCTCACACTAGAGATGGGAGACTGACATTTCTTCTCTCTTAAGCATCTTCTCAAGCTCTATTTCTCCAACCTTCTCACTGTCTAGAGCTAACAGCTTCTCAAATTCTCACTTATGACATGAGGCAGGGAAAGTCTAAATATTCTGAAAGTATTTTCATATTTGAAACATAATATTTAGGTACATTTTCTTAACTTCAAAATTCCTCTAGTAGGAAAGAGATGAATGAATGAAACTATGTTGTATTAGAACAATACCATGTTCAGAATGGCAACGCATAAAATATAATAATTACCTTAAGATTTGTTAAACTGTGTATTTGTTTCAAGGCCATTTCAAAGGATTTGGGGATTCAATTCTGAAAGGGCACTGCCCCAGTTCAAGCAGGCATGACGGGGTGTTTCATCTTGCATCTACATCACACAGAGGAGTGAGCTGAGAGGTCAGGTTGTCTTGGCCAACAGAGGACAATGATTGCAGTCTATGTCTATCGCAGTCTGCAGTTTACAACCACCTACATGTAGCTTTCATTTCAGTAACAAAGACTTGTTTTTCCTTATGAAAACACTTAAGTCATTACGTTCAGTTTTGAGGAAAATTCTTAAGTAAGGTACACTTCATACATTTGAAAATAATAATGTACTTAACACGAAATATGCCAGATTGCTTCTTTTGCAATTTTGAATTATGGAAAGAATCATGAAAAAAGAGAAACTAATTAGAAATCATTCATTCCAGCAATAATATTCTAATTCACAAACAAGTAATTCCAGCTGTTTAGACTCCCAGGGGGGTTCTTCATGAGCATTTTGTTTGTTTGTTTGTTTGAGTCAGCCTTTTTGTACTTCTTTCCAGATTCTGTGAGCCACTACATATCTTGAAGAACACATCTTTTCTGATTTGTAACTAAGAATCTGTTTCTGTTGTCTATGGCCAAAGAACACTGATATAGCAATTGATTCCTAACTAGGCTTTCAGTGGACAGATTTTTCTTTTATTATCTCATTTTATCCCTACAATGGCTCTGTGAGGTAGATAGTGGTTTTACTATTTTATCAGCAAAAAAAAATGAGTTGTGCAGATATTTTAAAATATCTATTTAAGGCCACAAAACAAGTTACCTCCAAAATCAGGAACAACACAAAGGAGTCCCAATTCCAATTCATTATTGATTTCATTCTCCCATGTGATTCTGTAAAATACAGTTTTATAAAGTCCAATACGTTGCAGGCATCAGTGGTTCAAAATTTTGGTTAGTCAGAGAAGCCCATCAGATGCTGTGAGGATTGAAGGACAAGCCTTGTTCAGTCTCTGGCCCTTGGTCCAACCAGAGCAGTTTATTTTTATCTCTTACACAAATAGAGGTTTTACAAAAGTTTTGTTTAGAAGAATATGCTTCATAAATGAAATATGTTTTTTAAAAAGGCAAAATAAAAATATTTTAGATAATCAAAAAATGAGATCTTTCATCCTAAGTAGATCCTCAAGAAAGAAAATATAAAATTAAATTGTCCAGGTGGACATAAATTGATTCCAGAATGAAGCCTGGGTGTGAGTGAATGATAAATATGTGAATAACTCTAAATGGGTATTGATTATATAGAACAGTAATTAGGTTTATAGGGTTGTAAGATACCAACATCACACACATTGCATCAAAACACACGACAAAGTGCAAAGGATACAAAAGTGACTTAAAACCCTCTAGGACCCTTACATCATTGAGCAATGGCCAAAAAATTAATTTATATTTGAATGTAAGTGAAAATACATTTGGAATTTCTAGGGTAGCATCTATGGAAATAGTTTAAGAATGTAGAGGTAATACATTCTTATAGGAAAAAAATGGAATAATAAAAATAATCCAAAAGAAAGCAGAAAACAGTGAGAAAAAGATGGAACACAGAAAAGTGAACATATATGACACTGTTGAAAAATGTTACACTAATGACATGAAAATGACATTGTTTCTCTTTGAGACACACACACCCAGACTCACTGACGTGGCCCTAGAGCGAAGCTCTGCGGTTTTCCAGGGGAGTCCCAGTGCATCCATCCAGCGCTGCTCTTGAGCAGTGGCTGCCAGGCATCGTCACAAGTACTGGGGTTACGATGGTGAATGAAGCAGGAGTGATCTCTGCCCATACAGACCTTGCATTTTGGTGGTGAAGAAAGGCAATAAAAACACAATGCTATGTTAGGTAGCGGTAAGCAATGTGACAAAGCCTCGTAATGGGACAGGGAATGACAGGATAATATCAGTGTAAATTTTCTTAGTTCATAAAATGATTCCATCCTTGGAAAAACTGTTCATTCGATAAGATGTGTTTCTGCTCTAAACACCATAGTAAATGGGGCTTTTTCTCTATTACGCTTGTTGATGATAAGCCGTGCTCTTGGGGAAACTACTGACCAAGTATCTCTCTGTTTGATAGAAACCAGCTAAGGTAGACTCTGCCTCCAAGGAATTTATCGTTTGGATGGTTTTTCAATCAATAAAGGGCCTAAATTGTAGCAGAGCAATTCGGTATTGGCTTTTTCCCATTTATTTTTAGTTGTTTTGGGTTTTGGTGTGAAGTTAAAATACTTTATAAAGTATGATGGAAAGAATTCCAAAATGATCCCCTGGGAATCCTCCTTACATTACAATGAGATATTGCACCTGTGGTTACGTACATTATGTGGACAATGGAATTTTACAGATAGAATTATAGCTACCAATTTTTATTCTTTCCTGACTTTGAGTTAATCAAACAGGAGATTATTGAAGATAATCAGTGTGTGCTCTTTTAAGCTGCTGTTTGTGGTGATTTGGTACACATAGAGAGAAAATTAGTACACTAAGTTTAGTGTGCATTTCATGTAAAGATGACAATAAAAATGTAAATGATAGTGTAAATATTCAATAATGAAAAAAACTTGAATGTTTTTTATCTGCTATTAATTAGACTTGTGATGTGTATAAGGAACATTTTCTAGAATAACTGGTGTCTGAAATACCTCTCATCTCCCAAATTCTGTGATTCACTGGGTGCTTTATACTTCTCAGGAAATTGTCAATCACTGCTTTAAAGGGCGTTCATGATAGCCGTACAAGTTAACGAAGACATCCTCCTCATCATCTGAGGATGATGAAATTGCCTAGGGTAGTCACTTAGTAGATTTTATTGACTCAACTTGAGAAAAGAATACAATTCTTCCAATTTTTTATTATCTTTATGATTCATTTGGGGGGATATGTTAACTTCATTTATGTTATTTTGAGTGGTATCATTAATTTAGGAAATCTGAGTAGAAAGGTGAAATTATATGTTTTAAATGTTCTTATACATATTGTGCCATTCAACCTTGCCCTTGGCCATATTTTTCTTTTAATTTCACTTCCTCTTTTTTAGCCTGCTTCCTATGAACCTTTCCTGGGCCTGTGAACTTAGCTGTTCACCCAGGAATTTGGGAAAAGATGGGGATCACCTCTGTGAAGGTCCCCTTGCTTCTAAAGATTTCCAACTTTGGTTTTGTTTTTTTTTTTTTTGGTTCTCTTATTACTTTTATTTTATTTTATTTTAATTTTTTTATTTCAGCATATTATGGGGGTACAAATATTACGGTTATGTATATTGCCCATGCCCCCCTCCCCCATCGAGGCAGAGCCTCAAGCATGACCATCCCCCAAATGTTGCACACCTCACTCATTATGTTTGTGTATGCCCATCCCCTCATTTCCAACTTTGATCTCTGTATTCTAACATTTCACATTCTCTGTTACCTAAATTGTTCACAAATTGTCTCTGTTAAGAAATACAACTAATCAAAGTTCTGGCTCTGAATACTCTACCTTTTTAGAGTAGATTCCTCTCAACTCTGCTCATTTGCTCCTTGAAGTCTCTCCATAAGCATGAAGTTTAATTGTCATTTGCATATTTGGGGAATTTATGTTTGAAATGTGGGTCCCACTCCTATGGTTCTTGTGCTGCTAGGATTTATCCTTTACATGTTTAACTTTCTGGGTGTTTTCCCATCCTAGAACTATGATTTCTGAAACCTTTTGCTGGTAAGGCTGTGAAGTCCTCCAGCCACACAGGTGCACATGCGTGCACACACACACATACACACATGCACACATACACACACTCTCTCTCTCTCCCACTCCTACCATAGCTATGTGAGTGGGCGGTGCCTTTGTGCCAGGAAGCCTCAAACAATTCTTACCCTTCTCATTGTTTTCTGAGAGTATGTCATCCTCTGTCTTTGGTCTGTTTTTGGGAGTTTACCAGTTACTGTTTTTATAATTGCTATTTGCAGGTGGTCTGCGAGACAAATTCACTCATCCACGATGACAGGAAGCCAATAATTTATTTTTATCTCTGGGTTTCTCTAGTTTGATATGACATATCTAAATTGTGTGTATGTCTCTCTGTGCATGCAACTGCATGTTGTGTTGCGTTAATGCTACCTCAGATGTGCTGAGCTTTCTGTGCCAGTGGGTTGCTACTTTTTAAATTGATGTGGAAAATTTGGGCTAGATTTCTTTCTGCCCCACTGTCTCTCTCCTTCTCTACCGGGACTCCAACATTGGATTACTTGCTACTAACTTACAGGTTACTGAGGCCAAGTTTTATTTTATTTTGTCTTATTTATGTTTAATTTGTCCTCATTTCCCTTTAGTTTGGGTAATTTCTAGTGACTTTTCCTCAAAGTAACTGATCCTTTCCCCTGTGGATCTAACATGTTATTAGCCACATCCATTGGATTTTTTTTTCAGGTATTGTGCTTTTCAGTTTCTAGGACAGCAATTTAAATCTATTTTGCTACTTCCAAATCTCCCCTAAGGTTCCCCATGTCTTCACTCATTTTATCTATCTCTTCTAATATTTGCATTGCTTTGCATCTGATTCACCAATCCATTGATTTTTCTCTTGACTATGGACCTCATCTTTCCTTTTTTGTATTTGTCATAATTCTTGATAGTATCTTAGATACTGTGCCTAAAAGTACAATAGAATGAAGAGTAATAAGCATTGAAATCACTTCAAGCATCCTTATTTTCGGTAATCTTTCTTTTTCATTCAATGTGCATTTATATAAACCCCATGATGTGCAATTCACTTTAAAACACTGTAGGAGTTGAGTATTCACTATCAAAAATTAGGAGTCTTTAGTGCAAGTGGATGAGGGAGCTGTAAATTTCTTAGGAGAGACTTCAAAGGACTTCAGAGAAAACTTTATTTGCTTTTGTGCATCAAAATTCATTTTTCAATACCAGTACCAGCCAAGTTTTAAACACAAGGTGATATTAAAGCAGGAAATACCTCCAGATAAAAACATGTGTTCAAGTATATGTTTCCAAAAATGCAAGAAAGGCGTGTGTAGCAATAATACCTCTAGTAAGAACTAGTAAGAATTCTGGGTGGCAGAAAGAAACTCTCTGAGTAAGGGATGCTTGGTAGCAACAATATTCTTGTTAAAAGATAGATACATCCCCCGAAACCCCCAATTTGTATAAAAGAGGAACATTTGATTTTCTGTGAAGAAATGATCTAAATATTTTAAATGTATCTATTTTCTGTCTATAGTGTTGGGAGTGAGGATATGGCTTGTTTTTATGGCCAGGGACCAAACAGAGAGTCCACAAACTGCCTGATTATTTGGTTCTTTTACTTTTGCAGGTATCATGGGATCTGTAACTCAGGGAAGAGTATCCAAGTGGGAACAAAGTACCTTTGTACTATGAGTCCACAGAACGACTTCTCTAGGAATTTCAGCTGGGTCACATGGGGTTATCCCTTAAACTCCAAAATCGTGTTAGATTTTATGATACTGTTCAACCTCAAGGGAAAAGAAAACCAAAGACAAGAAAAATGAAGAGAAAAGATGTCCCTTTGCAGAAACCAGTTCCATAATTTAACCAGCTGATATTAAATTCATATCGTTTTTTCACTGGTCCTATTTTTATCTTTACACATTTAGTTGATTTTACCTAATGCTAATATTCTGAATTTTACAGTACATTGTCCTGTATGTCAGTCTATTTACTCAATAATTTTACAGTCAAAATTAAGCCAACTACTTATTTAATATCTGAGGCATGAATTATATTTAATGTTTTTTTGCTATTTTCCATAAGTATTATAAAAGAATTCAAAATATCTTAAAATCAAAAGGTTCTATGAGTTTTATTAGTGCAATGATACCAAACATAGTAAATCCTTTATAAAATACTTGATGTATATAGATATAAAATTGCTTTTCCCAAAATATTTTCTACATAGATCTTTTGACAATATTTGTCTAATCAAATTCAGAAGAATTATTAACTTAAATGCTAATGTGGAATTACGTGGATATATGAAACATTTTATATACATGTTCTAATTTCAAAGAGGGTTAGGGAAAACATTATTTAATGGTAAAAGTTACTTTCCAGGATTTCCTATTATCCTAAATAATGAATCTTATTTTACCACTGATTCAGTCAGACTTAAGGCATGTTAAATGGGAAAAGGCAGGGATGTGTTTGTTCCTGGAAGTACAGCAAAGATGGGTTTTACTAATTACCAAGATAGCATTCTGTCTGAATGTGTTTTGTGCAGAAAATATGTAGCCAATGATGATAATGTCTGAAGCATTTTATTGACAGTCTGAGTTTAAGTAAATGCTTCACATCTCGTTATCTCAAGAAAACAGAAGAGAACCTTTCTGAAATTAACTTGCCTTTACGTGAATTGAATGGTATGTTTATCCGAGAATGAAGAAGACTTGTCTGTTTTCCCTTCTCAGTGTTAGTGGGGTCCCCTGACTTGGCACCACATTCGTGCCAATCAAAGCCGTCTTTAGTCCCCGTCGGGGTGAACCAGGCAGCGCGGTTGCACGCTGAGTACCTAGAAATTATCACTGCAGTGCCGGCTCCCGAAAGAAACAGACTTAGTTTTTGGCACATTTCAGAAAGGGCAGTTGTTCAAAGAAAAATTTTAATGGAAAACATTTAGGGTAATGTTATATAAATAAGAAATAAGACTTCCTAGAACTTTGGCTCTTTTTTCCCCCCTTCATTTCCTAGCTCTATGATTTTGCCTTGAAAGATTTTACTTTTCAGAGTTCTGTGGGATCTCATTATTTCCTCTTGGCACTTCCCGTAAGAGAGGCAACAGCTGCATAATGTTGATAAACTCTCAGAAGGCTGGAATACCCTGCAACTGCTATGCCTCCATCTAAATGGACTCTACAGAGAAACTCCGAGCTGACACTGTTTCTGCTGTGCAAGTTTCATCTCCCTCTTAAACTGAAAATGCAGTTTCTAAATGCTGCGCACAGTAATTTTCTCAAAGTAGCTTTATTCTAACATTATAATAATCTTTACATTTAGCCCAGTGTATTACAACTGAGTTTGATAAAAGATCTCAAAAGTGACGAATGATTCAGTTGTCAAGGTAGTTTTACAAAAAATATTCCTCAATGAATGACATCATTTCTCTTTAAAAGTTATTTCAGCTTCTCTGAGTCCAAAGTTAAGCTATCTGTTTAGGCTTCATTAAACAAGTCAGATCAGGAAAGAGATATAATGTCCAAGCATAAAACAAGTGAAATCAGAAAGGAAAAGAAAATGTTAAATATATATAAAATGTGTATATATATATAATACATATATGAATATATATATATTTTAAAAGTAAAAGCAAACATTAAAAATGATAGAAATAACATATCATACAAGAAGGACATTGGGAAAGTATTTGCAACAAGTGTTCAGAGAAAAAATATTTTTAATAGAAAAATAGCTCTTTAAAAACAAAAATGCTAATAAAAAATGGAAAAAAGACATAGATAGTCAATTAATAAATGAACATTGCAGTCAATAACTATATAAAACCACTTAACTGGCAATAATCAAAGCTGTGTAAAATGAAATCCTATTAATAGTATTGGAGGTACGAAATGATAGGCACAATCAAACCCTGCTAGAGAAACTATTACTAATAAAATAATTGTTACAAACATTCTGGAAGGAAAATTGCTTGCATATATTAAGAGCTCATCAAGATCATTTGAAATGTTCATGATTTTTCATCCAATAATATTACTTCTAGGAATCCAGGCTAAGCCAATGTTCAGAGGAGCAGATGCTCAGGTAGAATGCTCACTGGAACATCAATATAGAACTGTGAAAGATTTCAGGGAACTTGAATGTCTGACACCAGGGTAATTGCATCAGAAATCAATATATTTAAATGCTGGGATATTATACATCCAAGTGAAAAGAAGTGTTTAATATTTTAAAATTATCCAACTAAGTAAGACAATATAAAAGGGGTAAGAAGACCAGCTTCCATGTGTGTATTTGTCTCTGTTTAAAGATTTCTATGTACAATTTGTAGATAGCTAAAAGAATATATTGAACATTAATATTGTACAATTTTATTTATATTTTCTGTATTTTTCAATTCACATACAAAAACTGTATGTCTTTTACTTCTTAGCACAAATAACAGTAGAGATCATGATTGTATTACATCTTACTCATCACTCTTTTTTGAGTTCTCAGAGCCCACCATGGTTATGGCAAATCATAGGTACTGAATTAAGGTTTATTGATGTACTACATTATTTGTTTAACAATCTTAAAAAGAGAAAAAATTTCAGATTTATAAACAATTAATAAAATTAATTTTAGGTAGTCTCGCTATTTTAAAAAAAAAACAAATGTTTATCTTACTTTGGAGTATGAGGGATGACTATTTAGAACCAATTTAACATATTTATAAAAACCTAATATAGGTTTTATGTCCAAGGATTCAAAACAATGCAACAGAGGAGCTTATGTTGGTGAGGGAGGGGCAGCCAAAGCCTTTTCCAGCACTCTGTTATCACAGTTGCAATGGCACGGAGTAACGCAATCCTAATGCAACATGATAAGTAATAGAAAATTATGAAAAAAAATGAAAGAAGACATTGTGCCTGGAGAAGACAATATTTGATCTGCCTGGGAGTCTCCAGGACTGCAGAAACAATAGGTGAAAAGGGTCTTAAAGAATGAGGAGGACTTCCCCAGGTAGGCAGTGTTCAAACCAGTGACAGCTTAAAGAGATAAAATGAAGGAGTTTCATAGCTTGGTATGTGTCTCGCTTGACCTATACGTGAGTCCTGTGGTGTTTAAAGCAACACAGTGACAAACAATATACTAATTGCCAGCATTAGACAATTACATACACTAAGACATGCTTTGCTCGTCCTGTTCACAAGGTCTATACTTCACGCAAGAATATACTTTTATCGGCTAGCACTCCCAGATTTCATTACAGTTTACCAGATGAATTTTACTGTAACTATGACAATATTAGTTAATTCAGAAAGAAAAAAATCAGCACGCATCTCGAATCAATGTCGCCTGGAGGTGAGGGACAGCTAGCACAGTGCAGTGTGGGTAGCCCGGATGCGTGCCCAGCCGAGGTTCTCACTCCAATGTAAAACCTTCTAGCCGGGGTTCTAGCTACAACAGTGACCATGTGGTTAGCGCTAACCACATGGCAGGCTGTGTTCTAAGCGACCGCAACAACATTCCATTTAATCTCACAACAACTTTCTGAGAAAGTCATGGTTACACTTCTTATACCTCTGAAGAAATAAATGCTCAGAGGAGAAGTAACTTTATGTCACACAGTGCACTTGCTAAGCAGTCAGGGAAACTTGGTCTTGAACTCTGAGCATTCCGAAACCAATGGCCATGCCTTTAGTCATGAAGTTCTGCTGCTCGGTGAGTCTGGAGAAGTTACCTGACCTCATTTTTTCTCCTGTCTAACATTCAGGGGAACTGAAAACCACAAAACCTCCCATAGGTAGTCATTGTTTTTTGTTGGTTTTC
This sequence comes from Cheirogaleus major, assembly GCA_963574435.1. Classification (NCBI taxonomy): domain Eukaryota; kingdom Metazoa; phylum Chordata; class Mammalia; order Primates; family Cheirogaleidae; genus Cheirogaleus; species Cheirogaleus major. The sequence goes on from CAUYPO010039526.1 coordinate 15,070, forward strand.
TTTATCTCCCGGCATGGAGACGGGCTAACGTCGCTCTCACAGAAACACTGTAACTGAAGATGGATATGCGTTTTTGTCATACACGAAAACACGTTCCGAAGTGGTTGCATGCTCAGACACTGTGATCATTTGTTTACACAAGGATTGACGCGGCTTTAACCTTGCTGTCAGGAGGATAAAAATCTTTATCTCACCCTTGCAATTACAATTGGATTCCGTCTGCTTCCTATTTGTTTGGAACCACGGCCTGCACCACTTGAGACGTGTTAAAGCGACAATTAGTTCAGGAGCGATGGCTTGTCAGAACACTGGTCCACACCAGCTTTCAAAAATAGCAGCAATGATCTGACTCTCATTACAAGTATTTTCTGTACCATTTTATTCAATTAAAACGTGGAGCTCATTAATCATCGTATCTGAATTACAGTAACAGCTGTGAAAATTATTTCTCTGTCTCTCTCCAGCCTTGGGTCTTTCTAATTCATTAATGATACTGTGCATTAAATGATCCTTTCAAATGCACATATGACCATTTCGTGCCTCTGTTTAAGATAAATCTTGCTGACATCAGCTGAGTCTAAACTTCTTAGACTGACCTAAAGGTCCATCAAGACCTGCTTTTAACGTGTTCCTTTAGTATTCTTTGTTCCCTTGCACCCTGAAGTACAAGAGTCCCAAGTGAAGTTCCTCCAAGGTGCTTCGGTTTCAGCCGAGCTGTGCCATCTGCCAGGAACACGTGCTCTGTACTCTGTCTCTGTGTGGCCAACTCCTCCTTACCCCTCAGAACTCAGCCCCAATCTCACCATGTTCGGAAAGGCTTTTGTGTTCATCAGTCTGAGGTTTGTAGCTCTCTCAAATGCTGCCGTGGAAACAAGAGCTGTGAGCTGATCAGAGATCGCTGACAGATGTATAAATATAAATAAGACAAAGGATGTGAGATGATAATAAAAAGAAGTCATCAAGAGCAGGGAAGATGGTATGAATGCGTCAACGAGGCACGTGAGAACATGCATAACAACGCTTGACATGCCTTTCCTGAGATACTCTTAAAACAGCTCTAAAGAGATGCCAAGAAAGAATCAAAGTATAATGCAATATATGACAAAATGAACAAAAACAGCAAATTTAGTCTTGGTATGAGACAGAGGAGATGAAGTAAAATGCAACATGTATGGACAGAAGTTAAATTTGTTAATTTTTTGTTAACTTTGATCACTGGAGTTTTATTAATTTTTTCTTAAACTTGATTATTAGAGTAATAGGCTTTTGGATATACAATAGGAGTTGGAGAAAACTATTTAAAAATGTAAATGAAAAAAATAAAGGGTTGAAAGTAGCTAAAGGGATAAACTCTACTTGGTACACGAAATTGCTGTAGAACTACACAAGTTAAATGAACTTAATGCAACCGTAAGGTTGGATCTATGAAAGATAAACATTATAAACAATCCAGAAATAGGCCTTAGTAAATAAGCATTTAATATATTTAATAATAAAAGTAGACATTGAAATCAACATAAGTGGGAAATTACTCAAGTAATTTAATGTTGCTCAGCATTTTGGAAAATGCATGTTTATGTATTTATTTCATAGTATAGACCAAATACATTCTACAAAGATTTAGATATTAAAGGAAAAAAAGTTTTTAATGTCTAGCATCTGGCAGATTAAATGTGCAGAGAAACCGAATTCATAAATAAAATGTAGATTAAAGACCAAAGCATCACTTTTAAAAAATGATAGAATGTGTATTAAAATGATAGAAATTATTGAAAAACAAAGAGCAAAAGGGCTAACTCCAGAATCAGAATTTCTCCTGAGCACATTCCTCATCCCTAGTGGCCTGGGGACTGCTGGTTTCTTTTCCAGCATGGATAGACAAACAAGCAAAGAAACAAAATTTGGGGGCATGCCTTCCAACAAATTTATAAGATAAAAATATGCATAAAACTGGGTCTCCCACGTGTAACATAATCAGGAGTTAAACCCCAACCCTAACTGAGACTTTGATACAGATCAGTGGAGCAGAATTTGGGAATAAACTTTTTCATCGCAGTCAAGTGATTTTCTACAATGTGCAAAACTCAATTCAAAGGAGGCAAAATATTCTTTTCAATAAATCATGCTGGGTCAATCACACACACACGCGCAAAAATAAATTTAAAATGAAATTAGATCCTCTGAATAAAATTTGGTTCATACATAAAATGGAATGTTATTCAGCCTTAAAAAGGAAGGAAATTCTGATACATGCTACAACATGAATGAACCTTGAAGATACTATAATTCTAATTAAAATAAGCCAGTCACAAAATGACAAATACTGTAAGATTCCACTTATATGAAGTTAATAGTAAAATTCGAAAAGACAAAATGCACAAAGGAGGTAGCCAGGGACTGTGTTGGGAGAGGAAAGGAGTTGTTCTGTGGGTCTGGAGTTTCACTTTGCAAGAAGAAAATGTTCTGGAGATTTTTTTCCCAGTAATGGAAATATACTTAACACTATTAACTGTATACTTAAAAATGATTAAGATAGTAAATTTTATATGATGTGCTTCTGCCTCAATAAAAATGCATTAAAAATAAAATTAGGCCCTTATCTCACATCATTTATAAAAAATTTACTTTAAACACAGAACTATATGTTAGGAGCTTACAATATAAAATTTCTATAAGGAAATGTAGCAGAGTTTTTTTGTGGTTAGGCAAAGAGTTCTTAGGCAAGAAATAAAAGCACAAGTCATAGAGCAAAACATTGATAAACTAGACTTTATTAAAAGTAAAAATGGTTTGCACTTCAAAAGATTCTACTAAAAAAATAAAAAGTCAAGCCAATAACTGAGAGCAAATACTTAAAGATCACATATAAAATTAAGGAGTTTTATTCACAAAATATAAAAAATTCTTTCAACTAATTAATAAGGGGAGAAATAGCACAATTTTTTAAATGGGCAAAAGATTTAAAAGAAATGTCACCAAAGAAGATGTACAAAGGGTTACTAAGCACATTAAGAGCCCAGTACCATTAGCCATTAGGAAAATGCAAATGAAAACCGAAATGTGATACCCTTACATTCCCACTAGAGCAGCTATCATAAAAAGACAAATAATGGGGATTGGCAAGAAGAAATTGGAACCCACATATATGGACTGTGGGGATGGAGTTGGCACAGTCACTTTGGAACACAGGCAATGTCTTCATAAGTTCAACAGGCACTTACAATTAGGCACAGTTATTTTATTCTATTATTGCTACCATGCAGAAGTGGGAAAGACCCCCCACAGTCTCAGTTTTGGTTCAGATGTGGAGACTGGGGATGCTACATGCATACCAAGAAGGAAAGACAAAATGTTATACTTAAAAATGAGGCTTTCTGAGGTGAGCAGGGGATGTCTCCCAAGCTTGTCCAAAAATGGCTTGAGTGAGTGGGAAGAGAGCTTGTCTTTGGGTTTTATTGGGATTAGGGGTGGGGCCAGGTGGGGCTTCCGCTGTGGGGCAGGAGCTGGTGGGCTCCGAATTCCCTGCACCATCAAAGGAGCAAGCACCTAAATTTTGTTCTCAGCTTACCCAGGTGTGGGACACAAAAGACAAAGGGTTGGTGAGAGTTTGAAGCCACCAGTGGTCCAACAGTGAAAAAATGGAGTGAACGCTAGGAAAAAAGGAGATCTCATTCATGTTTGCCTAACTGTGAGGTGTCAGGAAAACAAGATGGCACCTGAAAGACATTGTTCTGGGAAAAAACCAAATCTAGACACAGTGCCTCTGGGCTGGAAAGCAATTATGTTAGCACAGGAAATTTAGAGACAGGATCTTTATTCTTCTTCGATGTCTTTGGATCGGAGATCTGCATTCAGAAAATCCAAGTGACTTTTAAAATGAGCAATTCCGTATTTATTTTTCCTTTTCTGTCTTTTCCTTTATGAAATTGTCAATAAAAAATACAGTAAAATTCAGGATGGTTTTATAACCAGCAAAGAAATTAAATAAAAAGTTAAGTTAATAAAAAAAATCTCACAAAGAAAACACATACTCCAACCTTATGTAAATATTTCCAAAGAACATAAAATAGGGGATATCCATCAATTCATTTTATGAGATTGTTTAAGTCTTGATATCATATTCAGACAATAACATGATAAAAAATATTGTTTAATAAAACTCATGAATATATCTGAAAAGCTTTAAGATATATTAGTAGATAAAACCAGAAGCAGATCATGATCAAGTTGGCCTTGCTTCAGGAGTTCATGGTTAGTTCAGCATTGTGAGACATATGTGTGAATCATCCCATATAATTTTATTAATTCATAAAAAATAAATACAATGTGATCATCCCAATATCTCCTAAAGAATAACTTAATATATTCAGTAATAGTTTGCAAGAAATGCTTGTAGCAAACTAGGAAAGACAGCAACCTTTTTAACCAGAAAAATTATGTAGGAACTGTACTTAAAGACACATATTATTTAGGAATATTCAAGAATATTAGCCACCTCTACTTCGATTCAACATTGTACTAGAGACCTAGCCATGTAACAATTCAAAAAATGGCGAGGGTTAAAATTTATAAAGTTTGGAAAACATGATTCAAAACTGTCACTGTTTGAAGATGACAATAGTTTATATAAGACTACCTAAAATTTTTTATATTAAACTCTTATTAAAGATGGTAACATTTGCACACAACACTTGCATTAAAAAATCTGTTTACTCTTGATTGGAGGCAACAACTGCAGGGTCTCTGGCAATCTAAGACTTGCGTAGCTGAGTTGGCAGAACTCTCAAAGCATTTACAACTGATTTGCGGAACCCCAATGGTACAGAAAACCACAAATAGTAGAAACAAATTGCTAACATTTAAAAAGAAGTTTATTTAGCAAGGAGGTGCTTCACTCATCTTCTCTTGGCCCCATGGTCGGGGAGAGATTCTTACCCTAGGATTATGGGTATGAGCAGACACTGACACCCGACTCTGGAAAAATGAGGTTGTCAGCTGTGGATTAATCACAGATGCTCACAGCCCAGGGGAGGAAGACCTCACACTCCACTCCATGCAGGACCACACGGGGTTGCACTTGGGAGCAGTGTGGACCAGCAGGGGCCATGGGAGGCAGGCTTTAAAGTATTAATAACAAGGGGGAGGGGAGAGGTGTCCCTGGTTCCCACAGGAGGATAGGATGGGATTTTTTTTTTTATTTCAGCATATTATGGGCGTACAAATATTACGGTTACATATATTGCCCATGCCCCCCTCCCCCCTCGAGGCAGAGCCTCAAGCATGACCATCCCCCAAATGTTGCACATCTCACTCATTATGTTTGTATATACCCATCCCCTCCTCCCCCCTCCCACCCGCCCAACACCCAACAAATGTTTTTCCTATATGTCCACTTAGGTGTTGATCCATTAATACCAATTTTCTGGTGAGTGGATTAACAAAATGTGGTATATGTATACCATGGAGTACTATTCAGCTTTAAGAAACAATGGTGATATAGCACCTCTTGTATTTTCCTGGATACAGCTGGAACCCATTCTACTAAGTGAAGTAACTCAAGAATGGAAAAACAAGCATCACATGTACTCATCAGCTTTTTTTATTTTATCAGAGAGAAAAATCGTTTCTGTAGACACCTTCTGACGTATCACTGGACAAAAGGGATTGCATGCACATCCTTAGTCAATCGTTTGATACAAAAGAATGAGAGAACCATGAATTACTTATATGGAACATGGTTACCCCTTAGTAGGGTATCTGGTGTTTGAGGAAAAAAAAGAGTTCATTAATAAAAGGACTAAGGGGAAAACAACTTTTAGGGAGGCAACTTACAGCCACACTTCCTATTCTTCATCTTTTATATGTAACTTTTTCTCTCAAATTCATCTATTCTAAGATCCCCAAAGAAGAGCTTATTCTTGGTGTACTACAGCCCTGCCCCCACAAGCTGATGATACTTTCTCCTCTAAGAAAGACTCATAGCTTTTGTCTCTTCATCTAGGACCTCGATCATAATCAGCTAGAAATCCTCAAAGAGGCTTCAGGTACACTATGTTACATAAGAGTGGTCTGAAAGTTGAAACACATGGGTGGAGGCAAGAAACCTTGTGCTGAGACATGTGATTGACTCAAGAACAAGAGTGTCTGACTGCTGTACACTTAGATCCAGAAGCTGGGCTGGGAGGAGTGATGATTAATTACTCCATGGTAACAGGAGGACTTCCAGTCAGCACAAACTAAAAATTAACAAAGGGAGACATGAAGAAATAAAATTTTCATTTATTGTGCAAAAACATTGGTAATTAGGTATGTGAACTCCTTCCACTTTTAACATATTTCCACTCAGTACAATACTTGATTATACATATAAAAAAGTATGAGTTTGATTATCTTTTTTAAATAAAAGTTTACTAGTATTATAGTAGAAAAGTCCATACTGCCAGGTTTTGACGGAATGCTGCTTAAATAGCACTTATGTCTGATTATGGCATCAAACATTTAGAAGTTATGTTGGTGAAACAAGAAATGTTATTTTCCTGACCCTCTAATCTAAGGTTGTTTTACAACAGTACAGCATACGGTACAGAAAGGACCAGATCAATTGAGTCAGGTAGGGTGCATGGAATGGGAGAATTCACATGCAATATGCAAGTTGAACTATGGTGGAGAGAGGCAGAAAAATAGAGATGGGAAATCCCAAACTTTTATAGAGAAAAGAGAACTAAAAGTTGTTAGGAAGAAATATTTAAGAAATTGAACACAGAAGAAAAGGGAAAAAGTTTAGGAATTTGCAAAACCCGAGTTAATCCAGGCACCCACCATTGGCTAGAGAATTGTTGTTTCTAATTTTTACATTTTACATTTTTCTAATAAGTTTCTATATTTTTAGCACCTAAAATGATGGCCAGTTTTTTTGTGTGTCTTAATTGTGCCATAGAGCTAAGGAAAGGGGTGGTCTGCTAATCTTTGGTATCTGCAGTATGAGCAGGGCTGGGAGACACATGTATGTCATAGAGAAAGTTCACCTCCAACATCCAGGAAAAACTGGAGTAGTTTTGTTTCTTGCCCTTCTCCTCTCAAGTGTTTATTCTATCCATACAATGTTTGTCACTGGAAACTCAGTGTTTATGTGTTGTCCTCTCCCCTTCATCAATATACCCAATATCTCTTTTGCTTAAGACCCTGGTTTCTAAGGTACAATGTTTTCTTTGGCTTGGAGAAATGAAAGAAACACAAATTATGGGCAATAGAACAGATATTTTTGAGAAAGGAGCAGAAAGCAAATAAGGTCCCTGTAATCCAAGAAACATTACATTTTTTTCCCAGTGCTTTTCAGAGATGTAATGTTTTGACCCAGAAGACTCATTCAGAAGGCTTGGGCATCCTGCATAGCCCAGAGATGGTGGTGGAAATGAACAGAGACAAAATCCAGCAGCCTAGAGTTCTCCTCATGGCCTGAAGATGCACAATCCTCAGGAACTGATCTCACCATTGTTGCCCTTATGGGTTGGAAAGGCTGGAGATGATGCAACCCTACCATCCTGAGGCTGGATATATATAGATGAGATTATCAGGGTTGTAGGAGTAAGAATGGCTTTTCTTGTTTCTGATAAGATACTGAAGAGTGAACAAAAGCAAATGGTTGCCATGTTTTTAACACAAGTATGGAAACCACCTTCAGGTACTCAGACAAGTAATGAGAGAGAGAGAGAGAGAGAGAGAGAGAGAGAGAGAAATCCAACTCTTAATATTTCAGGTTTCTTCTTTCTGCCCATGCAGTGAGCACCTGTTTTTCCTTTGAATTTATCAAACACTTGAAACTTATTGATCATTTTATAAAACTTATGATAACACTTAGTGGTGCATTTTAGAATGAGAGTAAGTTCTGGTAAATGTTTCTTTATGACTTTGAGCTACACAGGGTGAGTTTGCTTTTTTGAAGCATTCTGTCTAGCACCTAGCATGAGAATACTTCATATTTCTATGTTAAAAAGCTGTTGTCATGAAGTTGGTCTAAATTCAGATTCATCATCCATGAATGCACAAGCATGGATGGAATCAATTTTAAATCAGTGAGCCGAATTGCAGAAATGTGAACTAAATATATGCTGTCATTCTACAAAGTTGACTTAAGAAAACCAAGTCCTTATGAAATATCCTGTGATTACAGTGGATCTTCTAGTGAATAAATAATCTATTGCTGCTTAAATATACCTCTCCAATACACTTGACAATAATGAGAAGCAACTGATGATGTTATGAATAAAAACAACTACTGTCAGAAAAATTGAGAACTCTGAAAAGCCAATGTTCTTAGTTCTGTGTCATAACACATAGCAAATAGAAAATATTATGCTAATAATAATAGTTGATATATATTGAGCAGTTACTCTATGCTAAAAAGTTTACATTGATTATCTTATTGAATCCTTAAACATCCATGTAAGGTTAGTACTATTAGTACCCTCCTCCTTTTACATGTGAGTTAACTTATATTTAGTGCTCAGATCTCAGAGTTTCTCAGTTCCACAAAGCTGGAATTTGAATTCAGATATTTCTCATTTCTGGAACTACATTCATAACCACCAGGCTTGGTGAAATATCTAAACAGATCCTGGCTTTTGATGATTAGTAATAATAAATGACTTATTATAGTGCTTTTGGTTTTTCCATACATATTACCTGTACTGATTCACATGTGATTCCAGGCAGATGGTTCAAGAGGTTAATTGACTGCAGTCATTTAGTCAGTATTCACCAAGTGGATTTCTAGGTCCTCCAGACTCTTTGTTCATGAATGTCTCTATATTTTGCCCTTCCACAGGCATAACCCATGCTTTTAACAAACCCAGCAGTATAGAATGTTATTGAGTGGTATGTTCTACTTCTTTTTTTTCTAATGCGTAATATCTCACACTTTTTTATTAATATAAACCAAAATATATTCTCTTTATTTGTGTGTTAGTTCGCTAGGCCTGTCATAATAAAGTATCACATATTGGGTGGCTTAAACAACAAAACTTTATTTTCTCATGGTTCTGGAGGGTAGAGGTCACAGATCAAGGCATCAGCAGGGTTGATTTTTTTCTGACACCTCTCTGCTTGGCTTGCAGATGACCATTTTTTTCATCTTCTACCTGTGTCTTCACATTGTCTTCTCTCTCTGTGTGTCTATGTCCAAATCTCTTCTTATAAGGACATCATTCAGATTATTTTTAGGTTCACCCCAATGGCCTCATTTTAAGTTAATCACCTCTTTAAAGGCCCTAGCTCCCAATGTAGTCATATACTGAAGAACTGGGGGTTAAGGATTCAACATTTAAATTTGGCTGGCAGCACAATTCAGCCCATTACAATGTGGAAGACTGAAACTGCTTGTTAACATAAGAGAACTTAAAAATCATAAATCTCTACTTTACCCTTTTTAACCAAAACAAGTGAAAATTATTCTATTTAAGTGATTTAAAGATAATACTGACTTTCAGCTGGAATGTCAAATTCCTTCAGGGCAAGAAAAATGTCACAGAAATCCTTTGTGTCCCAGCCTCTCTCTACAATTTTGATTAGGTTAAAACTCAGGCAGCTGGCCTTTCACTAACTATTCTTACCATAGCCACTTGAGGTATTTTTGAAATTATCTGTGGCTATATCTAAATTATTATTTCTGCTAATTAGTAATTCATTTTAACCAAGTAAGCAAAATACTAACCTGTCTTCAGGACCCAAGAGCAAATTACTAGATTAGGCCCAACCAATTTTACCTTATTCTTCCAAAGGCCATAGCATTTGTCAACAAATATCGAGTAAAAGATGAAAGTGTCATTTGGTCTTATGTCAGTGACAAAGAGCCTGGCACTTTGCAGAAAATCCAAGCAAAGTCAGTATTGCTGCATACTTCAAGGTATGTGTGATGAGAAATGGAGAGGTAAGAAAGGAACAGATTATGAAAGGCATTATGTGCCAAATATTTGGGACTCTAATATTCAAAATAAATTTACATAGTGCCTATTCTGTCCTAGGTACCACTTGAAATACTAAATACAACAATTACCATGACAAATAATTCCTGCCCTCATGGAACTTAGTATCTCACAGAGAAGACATACATTAATCCCTAATGTGGGGTTGTTTGAAGAATTTCACATGATTATGATACATTATCAGTGTTTCTTTAATTTTCCAAGAATCAGCTCTCCCAAGTTTAACCTAATTCTTAAATTTAATCCAAGTTTAATTTTGGGGGGATGAAAAAATAAAGGTGCATCTTAAGCTTCTAACAAAATTCCTTGATATTAAGAAGCAAAGTCTAAAATCATCTCTCCCCATTCTTGTGATGCCCAAACAAGAGGTAGCTGGTGGCCGTGACACTATGTGATATATTTCCATGCTATACCACAGACACCTTTTAAACTAGTTTGGGTTGGCAACCCAGAGATAGCTATGAAGTCCTGGGGCACTTTGTGTACAAACCAAGGCAAAATAATTTACAGAATGTTTTCCTGTGAAAACCCATGACATTAAGAGGTTTTAAACTTTTCTTAATAATAGAGACTTTTAAAAACTCTTTAGAACTGCCTCAAAAGCAGTTTACAATTACAAAAGAAAATCAGGATAATTATTTTAAGATCACATATTATTTTAGTAGTTTTCAAAAGGTGGTCCCTAGACTAGTCGCATAAATATCACCTGGAAACTTGTTAGAAATGCAAATTTTGAGGTCCTGTCCCAGACCAAATGATCAGCAACTCTGAGGATGAGACCCAGTAACCAGAATCATAATAAACCCTCCATGTTACTCTGATGCTATTCATCTGGGGATCCTCATTTTGACCCAATCAACATTATCTACTTTGACCATTCATTCATCTTATCTACTAAAACTGTCCCTAAATGACGGAGTTGCTTCCAGAAAGCCACCCCTAGAAAATAAACTGTCCTTACTATCCACTGAGGTTATCCAAGAAAAGTACATTGCATGATGTAAAGGTAATTGTTTAAAGAAAAAAAAATCAGAAACAGCACAAAGGGATTACTTAGAAAGAGATAATGATTATTTGAATAAATAATCAATACACTCAGTCAGTCTTGCGACATGGTTATAGAGAAATCTATGGCCTTATAGCCCAAATTTAGTAGAAGTAAATTTATATTTTTATTTTCTAACTTATATTCTCCATAATATGTGTACAAACGAGTTATCAAATTGGAGCATCTCAAGCAGGTAATCTTTTATTTTGTACTTCATTATTGATTCGAAGGACATTTTGACCCCCATTACTTTATTATTTTACTCCCTTAAAAAAATGCTAACCACAGAAACCAGAAACCATAGGCACAAACTCCCAAAGTACTTCACCAAGCAGAAGGCTGACATTTTTACACTCTATAGCACAGGTAACCTTCAGTGGGAAGCACTGCAATTCCACATGGCTGTAGCTTGAAGAAAAAGAGTGTTATTTCTTGTAGACTTTAATTTGCCAATTCTATTAAAATGTTCTTTTACTAATAAAAAATATTATAAGAATTTGGTATTTGTAAAATGGTTACTTATTTTAAGGAATGAATGACTTCTTTGGAAATTCATTTTTAGGTACATTGCTCCTTCTTTCAGACTCACAAATTCAGGATGATGGAAAGGAAGACAGTTTTGGTTTTACTAAATGAGTGAATATGTGGAAATATTACATAATCAAAGAGGTTTATGTCTTGGTACAAGTGGTTAGAATTCTAAATAGTCCTAAGGTTCTCTTTCTATTGATTTATATTCAGACGAAAAAGCCCTGCTCTATAAACCAGGAAAGAACAAGCATGCAGACAGATAATACAGCTATATTAGCTGCTGTGTCAGCAGTTTTCCTCACTCAGATTAATGTACAACGGGAATCTCCTGACATCTGTTTGTGTGCCACAAGCAACACAAACACAAAGGCAATCTACTAACCAGCATAAATTACACATACATTTCTTGTCACTTATTACCAAATGGGTTACTGCTACCCTCAAAAAACTATTAAGCATTTTTCTTTAATAGAACAGAAGTCTGGAAACACTTAATAAACTCCTTTTGAAATGAAGAAGTAGCCTACTTGTATTGCATGTTTTCTAGACCTTATTTCAATTATTTCTTATTAAATATTCTGCTCTCTAGTGTCTAGGTGCCAGGGAAGTAATTTCCTGTGAACTCTCACTGACTCTTTGTTAAATTCTAGTAGATGGTAAAAAGAATATGTTAGTTATCTTGAAGGAATGAGAAAAACATGCGAAATACAGAGATTTAATTGTTTAAAAAGATTCACACCTCTGTCCTCCTCACATCAACAAAGTGTTTTCTCATTAAGAAATCAGAAGAGTAGCTTTCCCTCACATCAGATATGCCTTAATTACTGGCAAAATCTAGAATAACTATTCTATTTTATCTACCCTACCAATTAAAAAAATTAAGTTTCCATAGAGAATATATTGACAGCTACAAAGCAGTTTGGGAAAAGTCTGTCAGGCAAGCCTGAGACTGATTTTTCAGACACTACATAGCTCCTTCCCATACTAGGAAAATGCAGAAAACCATTATTTTCCCACAGAGAAATAACAAGTTGTCAGTTGGAATGACTTGGCTTTTGTGACATGTCTATGCCCACTTAGATGTTGATAAAGTATCTACTTAGAAGAAATCTTTGACTATAGTAAAGAGATGACTAGGAGGAATTTAGAGATAGCCCAGCAAGAAAACCAATAGGGTTAGTCTGACTCTCAAACTTCAGCCAGGTCGTATTGCTTATCTGGGTCTGTGTGTAAAGAAAAACATCTGAGCTGCGTCTTGTAAGCAGGGATAAAAGACTTTTAGATCAGGTATGGCTGTCATAGATTAGAGAGGGGGAAGGTGGCGCTCAGGTCAGAGGTTATTATCCTTTATAGGAGGAGGGGATTCTACCCAAGTGCTACTGAGACGTCTAGTGAGCATCTCAAACTCATCCTGCCCATAAGTGAACCAAACTTTTCTTCCTCTCCCTACCACTCACTCTAACCCCATCTGCAGTCTTCCTTCCAGCTGCTCAAGGCAAAGACCTGGGAGACATCTCTGATTTCTCGTTTCTCTTCATCCCTTGCATCCAATATCCCAGGATATTCAGTTGGTTCAACTTTCAAAAGAAATCCAGAATCCACTGTTATCATCCTGGTAGTAGCTATTACCATTTCTTTCAGGAAACCTAGAACCTCTATCCCTCCCAACATACAGAGGGAGTTTATTTACCACATAAGAAAAAAAACCAAATGAATTTTTTCAAAAATTTAAGTCGGATAATGTCACATTCCTATTCTTCTGCCTAAAATAGCCTTTGCGCTGGCTGTTCCCTCCGTTTGGAGTACCTGTCACTCTGCTCCAGATACCTGCTAGGCAAACCCCTAGCTCCTTCACATCCTTGCTCAAATTTCACCTATTCAGGAGGTTTTGGCCTCATTGCAATCTTTCCTAGCACTCCTAATGCTCTTTAATCTCATCTATTTTTCAGTAGTATTTATATATTAATATACCATGTAATTTACTTACTGATTAGGATTTTTGCTTGTTTCTATTTCTTCTACTAGAATACATTCTTCACAGTGCAAGGTATTGGGGGTGACTGTGTTTACTAAATGAACCCTCAGTGCCTATAACAGTGCCTGGAATATATTATACTTTTAATAAATGTCCATTTAAAGAATAAATAATGTCCACATGTCAGTATGGAGGATTATATTCAATTACTATTATGGATATCACAACTCTGAAAATAGAATGTCAAATACACATACAAACATACATACAGAAATCTAGGTTTTCATGATAATTATTTTTTAGTTGCTTCTCCCATCTAGTTTATAAAACTATTAATAGAGACATAAAATCTCAATAGGCTCATATGGAATGATCTACATAAGTATTTCAAATAAGAAAAAAGAAACTGAAGAAAGAGATAACATTAAATCCTTGAGTTTCTACAGCTGCATAAGATGAGTTCCTATGTTCCTCATTAAAAGTTTATTAAATGAGTCAATTTCCTATTTTCTATAATGCTTTCTCCAAAACTTTTATTGTGGCATATGTTTTTAATCTGCAGTTATAATAATGTAGTTATTAAATTAAATGAGTGCATTTAGCATAATTATCTTAAGTAGATAAAAACTATATTTTCAGCCACTTGGTTCCAGACTGAATTCTTTATTCAATTTTATGTTGATGATCAAATTCCCCTTTGCCGTGAGCTAAAGCTCTTGATCTACTCAGCTCTTAGCTCTGTAGAATTTGTCAGCATACTGTAGGAAAGAACCACTAAAAAAGAAAGAATATCATTTAAGAGTAACTGAATTGTGTTGTGGTAGATGATTATGGTGTTTTTTAGTATCTACGCTGGAAACAACCTTTCTGAAACTGTCTTATTTTTGTGAAATGTTCCAGCCAGTGATGTAATTAGGCACAAAGAGCATAGAACTACAGGAAGACCTTTGTAACATACTGGAAATAGTTGTAGCAAGGTTAAACCCCAGCCCAGGCATAACTCTAAATCATGGAGCGCATGTCCGAGGTAAGACACTAAGACACTTTCCAGTGGAAAGCAGTTGCAGGCTACTTTGCCTTTAGCAATCTCCCCCTTGTGGCCATAGTATGAATGACCACATGGGCTGTGGCCTTGGTGGACCTGAACTTGCTTTGGGTTCAATAGCAATACCAGCACCTAAATGATCATGAGTCCTTCTATGCAAAGTAAACTTAGTGCCTGGAAAACTTAATTCACTCAATTAGAAAATTTAAATCACAACTTACGACAATATTTTGTGCCCATCCCACAGCTAATTTGAGCAGCTTTTAAGGGAACAGGATCTGGATGTAGACTTTTCCCATAGCTACTACCCCTATAAAGTGAGGATAGCAGTAATGCCCATCTTATAGAAGATTGAGAATTAAATGCAAAGCACCTAGCACAGTATCAAATGTGTAAATTCTTAATAAATGTCCCTTATTCATTTTACTGCCAATTTGTAGAAAAGTGCTTTCCCCAAAAATCCTCTGAACTAGAGCCTCCTCATAAAAAAACAAAAAAACGAAAAAACCCCAGAAAGTTTCAGAATAACTTAAATTCATTATATAATCATGTATATTATGGACAAAGTTCTTATCTAGAAAAAAATGTATTTGACTTTGGGGTAAAATCCATCAACATTTTCTATAAATGAAACTCTGGATTAAGTAAAAGTACTGGGACTCAGAAGACTAGGTAAAGTCTGTAACATCAGCTGGTACTATCAAAAAGTTATATGCTTCAGATCACAGGGAGGAATATTGCTCTTTTAATTTTAATTTATTAAGCACTAAAAAGTCATAAATAAATACGCTAGTCCATTTGGCTATTTTATTTGTTTTATTTTAAGATTATACTAATTATACTGATTTAAATACAAGTCAAGTCTATTGCATTGTTTGACGAACCAATAAAAATCTCTCTGGACTCTGGGCATGATAATAAAGTAAAAGGTACATGTCAACGTTGGAATGAGCATCTAGTTGTCAGAAGATTAATATCTTTCAATTCCTGATATATCAAATTGTTCATATCTTTATAGCCTTTTACATCATTCTTTAAAGCTTTAAACATACTTAGTAGGATAGAATAACACATGTGATAGAATGAAATAATTCAAAAGTGCTTTTTTTTCCTTTATGGACAACAATCACACTATTTTCAGTTTGCCAAGCTTTTACAGGAATGTTATGCACTAAGATCTGTGCTCAAGGGACACTCACTGGTGACACAGAATAGCATATGGCCCCCACCTCCAAGGAGATGAGAGGGACATACAAAGAAATAATTAAAATAGCAAGCGACATATGCAATTGAATAAATATTTACAGGGAGCTTAGGCTGTAAAATGGCTGTCTCCGTATGGGAAGGACAGGGACATTTGGGCAGAAGGGAAATGGTTCCTGGGAAGAATAAGACATTTTTAGAAAGACAAGGAGAAGGGAGTTTTGTAGGAAATTGGACTAGAGTGTACAAAATAACAGTGGCAGGAAGCAGTCAACTATTTACACTCAGAGGTCTCCAAGCAGTTCTCTTTGGCTGAGACATAATTTGTTGTTTTTGCCTTTGTCACATCTTTGGATTGTGATATAACAAAAAAATATATATTTTTATTTTTAGTTCTAGTGTTTTCCCAGCATATCACTTCATTTAGTCCTGTTACTTTATACTTAAAATGTCTGGATATCTCTACCCCAAAACAGATCATACAGACACCAATGTTCATCCAAAAACAGACCAAAAAAAAAAAAACAAAAAAAACCAAAAAAGTCACTATTGCAAAATATTCCCCCAAGTCTTTTTATGTGGTTTTCAATTTAAACAGTCGTTTGTTCAGTTTCTTTCTGATAAATACTATGGAAATTTGATCATTTTTTGAATGAACTTATTTTGTCTACTTCCTATTCTACATCTACATTGAATTCCACCTCGAATCCTTTCCAGCGGATGCTAAATGAATAAAGCGGTTGGTGGTACATGGACAGTAGTTTCTCAAAAGAATATAGACAAATAGCCAAACATACGAAATAATTCTCAATGTCAGTAATCATCAGGGAAATGCTAATTAAAACTACAATGAGATATTACCTTACCCCAGTTATAATGGCTTTTATTAAATGTCCAAAAAGAATAGATGTTGGCATGGATGCAGAGAGAAATAAATGCTTATACACTGTTGGTGAGATTGAAAATTAGTATAACCTCTATGGAAAACTGTATGGAGATACATCAAGTAACAAAAAGTAGACCTACCATTTGATGCAGCAATCCCCCTACTGGGTATTTACACAAAGAAAAAGAAGTCATTTTATCAAAAAGATGCCCGTTGTCTAATGTTTATTGCAGCACAATTCACAATTGCAAAGATGTGAAATAAACTCAAATGCCCATCAATTCATGAGTGGATTAACAAAATGTGGTACCATGGAATACTACTGAGCTATGAAGAAGGATGAATTAATGCCTTTTGCAACAATTTGGTTGAAACTGGAGACCGTTATCCTAAGTGAAGCATCTCAAGAATGGTTAAACAAACAACTCATATTACTCACTATTAACTTGGAACTAGCTGATGAACACATGTGCATAAAAGGAAGTAAAACTCAGTGGAAATCAAGCGGGGGCAGAGGGAGGAGTGGATAGGTGAAAACTTACCTAATGGATACCTTTCTATGCCTGAATATAGTCATGTGTAAGTCAAGGATATAAACAAAATTATCTCCAATACTCCTTGCTCTGAAATTCAATGAATATATTATTATTATAGGAACTTAATAAATGAATGTTAATTGTAATTTAATAAACATATATCAGCCTTCTTTCAGCTTTCCCTCATTGCCACTTAATGATATATGGAAGCACAATATTATTCTTTGCTTCAAAAAATAAAAAAAAAAAAACAAATGGATCCATGGAATTACACTTAAAAATACTTCTTGGCTTTTGATAAATTTGCTCTTCTGCTGAAGGTATCTTAGAAATATAACTATGTAAACTTGTTATAATGATATGTTGCATTCTGGTACTATGAATAATTCAAATGGAAAAATTACTAAACCCTCTGTTATTAAAGATGTCAATTCAGTTATAACATTAAAACAATTCTCTAAAGCTTCAAATCTGAGCAATACCCTCATTTTCACAGATATGGATAAATTTATATACAAAGATATTTAACACCTTTATTAAAATTTCCTTATTTTATAAGCTGAATAAAGTGTAATAAAAATCATTGATTAATTACATGACCTAGTTTGTGAATCGGAAAGGCTGAAGAGGAGTACTAGGTAACAATGGAGTGTGTCTCCTGTGACAGATGCAATGAATCAAATAATTACAGTATTACTATATGCGGAAGCAAACTAAGTGACCTGTCATGTACAGAACTAGAGTAAAGGTAAGGCTTGCAATTTTATTTCTTAAAAAAAAAAAAAAAGACAGGTGACATTGGCAGCTTGAAACAACAACATTCATGCCTGTGCAACTGCATTCTAATCACATTTAGCAAATGACAAATGCAGTCATTACCTGGAGGTTTTCATT
The DNA here is from genome assembly GCA_963574435.1 of Cheirogaleus major. NCBI lineage: Eukaryota > Metazoa > Chordata > Mammalia > Primates > Cheirogaleidae > Cheirogaleus > Cheirogaleus major. Next base: position 33,168 of record CAUYPO010039526.1, read on the forward strand.
TGATGGCTCTGTACCTTCTGGGGACAGGAGATAAATGAAGGAAAGCTGACACCTTCAGATGTTGTCTTGATTAGTGTTGACATCTTTCCTTGGGGGTTGACAGCTGCTAATGAATTTAATTTAAACATGAAACACAAGATCAAAAATATCTTTTAAACAGAATTTTACTAAAAGGGATATTGAGGCCCATTGATCCTAAGCAGCAACAGAAAGTAAATCTAAATTGCAAGATCCCAAATCACCACTATAGGCCCTTCATATAATTCTCCTCTTTAAGATTTTAAATAAAACTTATGCTCAAATTCTCAAATTCAGGGATTATAGAATGTACGTTAAATTACATTGAAGTGTTTTCCATATAAATACATCATTCAAAGGGATTTTCTATTCAGCCACCCTGAATAAAAACCTAAAGTGATATGTATGGCATAAGATAATTTTTTATGAAATTGTCTTTATTCCTAAATCATTTTTAAATATGATACTTTTATGTGCCAAAGACAATGTGGTTTATGGGTAGATTGCTTGGATTCTTTTCTTTCACCTCTAATTATCTTGTCTTTTGTAGAACATAAGATCATTACATGATTTTGTTTTCTGAGGGAGAAATACCTGAATTTCTAGTTTCCCTCAAGGATGAAAATGAGATACATGAAAGTACTGCTATAATTTAGGGTGAATGTTATTAATAAATAACAACAAGTATGTGTATACCAGATTACATTTTGAAAAGCATGTTTCTCAAATAGATAGGAATGGAATGGACAAGTTGAAACATTCTCAGGTAAGAGCAAAGCAGGGTCATCTGCTATGAGGATGAGAGCAGGAAAACTAGAGATTTAAAAAGGAAGTTCTGAAGCAGCTGGGGGTAGAGGTGCAGATCAGTAAAGGCTATATGATAAGCAGAAGTGTTGCTCTATGTAAAGAAGTTCAAACTTGTAGTGAGCCAACAAGTGAGAGAGATTGAGGGGGCATGGCAGGAAGCCAGAGAGATGCAGAAGTTTCAGGTTACCCATACTCTGTGTCCAACTCTTGCTGTCTATGGATCCCAGAAACAGGGAATTCAGTCTGATTGACTGATGTAAGTACAGAAATGTCCTGTTTTTTCACACATGTGTGTTAACATGAATCTTTGTTACTTTTGTTTGTCCAGAATAAATTTATGTGATAAAATAAGACTTCAGAAACAATTTTTCAACCAGCTCAGACTATATTCTGCTATCACTCCTGCTATCATTCCATAAGCTTTTTCTTAGTGTTAACTTTTTCTTTCTGGAACATGGAGATAAAGTAGCAGGAAAGGAAGAAAAGAACACACATCGAAGAAGAGCTAGCCAAGTGGTTAACTAGTCAAGGAAAGAGATACATTTTAGGAAGACAAAAGAAGTGTCCCTATGGGTCAGTTCAGGGTGATTGCTGAATTTGCACGTGAGGATGGGGAAACTTTCTCTATTCAGAAAGAGGAAAGTGTTGTGGAGGAAAGCCATGCCATTGATAAGAAAGCAGTGTTGGCCTCCTGTAGGTGGCTTTTTAAAAGAGCCACCTCTATCTGCAAAATGAGATCTTGTTTTTTTTTGGCTTTTTTTCCCACCTTGCTACTCTGGATAATAATGACAGAATTCAGCATGTTTGAAGAACAGATGAATAAAGGCATTATCTGGAGAGGTAACAGCAAATTCCAGACTTTAGTTATTCTTAGTGCTCTTGTTGGTATTATCACATTTTTACGATGTGCCAAGTACTGTGCTAACACTTTTTGTGATATACTTCATTTATTCCTCACAACACTATTAGGTGGGTACTATTATAATCCTTAACCCCAGCTTTTCCTAGATAATATAGCTAATAAATAATGGAACTTAAGTTTGTCATTAGCCAGAATTACATTCTTAAGCACTACATTATACTGGGTTTTTAAATATAATTTGTAATGCATTTGACACTAGCATATTTTGTACTTTTATATGGAATTCATGTAAAAGCATAACAGAGATTATTATTCATGCATTATACAATTATTTTAACGTACTCACTTTGAAATCCAGAAACTTGACTGACTACAACTGTGCAGGGATGCCATAGCATTTAGACAACTGAACTTAGCAATATTTGATAGGACCATTTTACCCTTGGAGCTTTATCAATAAAAACAAAAATGATTAATTAAAAGTAACCCAAACCATGCCCTTTTATAAGCTGTATGTAATTTACAAGGAAGTTGATATATGCATCTGTATGTGTGTCAGTTTGTATTATCAATCATTAATGTATAGCTCTATAATAGATGCTTTTTTGCTGTAACTCTAATACCTCTATAGTCAACATAAAAAATTGGTGAAAACCCTACTAAATTATTATAAAGGAAATATTAATTATCTCTGCTTTCTTTCTTGCCAAAATCCTTATTTGTAGTCTACTACAGTATTATCCATTCATCCCATTTTGTGACCTCTGTTCATCCATGTAGTAGTTAATAATACCACAAAGTAAATATTTTCATCTCTACTTTTCAAACATAATGATAGATAGGGTTATACTTTTTGGCACCCTGTGGTTGGGTAAAAATATGTAATGAGTTGGACTGATGAAATATGAGTAAAACTGACGTGTGTATCACTTTCAAGTGAAGCTTTAAGAACCATCCTCTGATTTTCCACACTCTCCTGCCACCCTTCCAAGAGAGTCGTTTCTTCCCTGGGGAGGACAATGTTGATACAAAACTAGAAATGTAGCCAACTGAGGCAGTGGGATGGAGGGTGTATCATGGTGTGAATCAGAAATAAACGTTTATTGTTTTGAGTGTTTGAAATTTAGAGATTGTTTGTTACCGTAGTATAATTTAGCATATTCTGACTGATATCTATATATTATGTAGAAATATGCTAGGATTTTTAAAAAAAATGAGTCATAGGGACACTCCATTTTTTTCTAAAGTGTTCATAGTTTCGATGTTTTAAGTACTACATAAACTTCACCAATGACATCTCTCTTCGTATTGCCATAGTCTAATTGTGAAAAAAATCTAATGAGATTTGCCCTTGCATTTCAAGCCGCCCTAAACTGACGACAAAACTATTTGGGAATGCCTGTCCAATTTCTGTTGTAGTGTTGAGAGGTATTTGTAGTACATTTTAAATGCTCTCTATTAACTGAAAAGTTTTTATTAATTTTCTTCTATGGCTGCAAATTGTTCAATGAAGTCTAGGTGTCCTATAAGATATTAATATTGTACTCCACAAAAGAAAAGTTTTATGAACATATCATATAGGGTAAGCAAAGTTATACATATTTTTAATGCATAAAATCTAAACAAAAGAATGTGAGGCTTCAATTTCAAAAAAGGTCAAATGGAAAATATTAACTTTATTTCTTTCTCTCTCCCCACCCCCCTTAATTTTAACAGGTATTTCTCTGTAATTCTTTATATAATACTCTACGAAATATTCCCTCTGATTATAATGGCTTGAGAGTGTTTTGTTTGTTGCTACCATTTTGCTTAATCATTTCATGCACACTTATAAGTAGGCCTTATTATAATTGCAATTGGGCATTGCATTTCCCTAGACATATATAGTTTGTAACCTTCCAACACCTAGTGCCTTATTTTTCATGCAATAGCTATTAATAATTAGTTTTTGAGATTTCTTAAATTCTGTTATTTATTAGCACTTTGAGAAGGACTTGAACAGTGCTTGCTTTTCAAACTCTTAAAATTGAATCCTACATTTTCAAATCAAGTATTAGTAAGGTGTTTTAGTAATACATTAGTTATAGTAAATTAGTAATAAGTGGATCCACAATCCAGTGGCTTAATTCAATGAAAGGAGTCTTCTCTTTCAAGCTGCTATCCCACACTGGTCTTCCTAGTTAGCTAGGGAGAGAGTGTTGTGTTTCATGCTGTCACACAGAGCTCCATTTTTTTATAATCTTCCACACATGACTTCCAATCTGGCCTGAGTGTCCACGTGCAGCAGGCAGAAAGGGGAAGAACATGCATGATTGATTGCATAGGGGAGGTCTTTGGAACTAGACCCTCAAATATGTCACTGCTGCTCACAGTCAGGAACTCAGTCACATGACCATAACTAATTGCAATGACGACCAGGAAATGTAACCCAGAAAGAAGAAGATGTTAACCAATCTCTGCCATATATTTAAGTAGTTATAATTACTTTGATTATTCCTGTGTTTCATCAAATCTAGAATTTACTTTTTTAAAAACTCTTTGGAATCATGATTTGTTTTAACATTGATGATGTTATAGACTTTCATTATGGTTTAATTGGAACCATCTTTTTCTTTCTTAATAGTACATCAAGTAATAATGGGTTTTATAATATATAATGTCATATTTTTCAATAGGATATATAATATCTCAGTAAGTTCCCAAGAAAAATTAAGTTTTTAAATAGTGTTTTCAAATATTTTATAAGTATAAAGATGCTATTAAATTTGATAATTTAAAAATGTTGATCATGCTAAGAGATATTATATGGGTTGTTTACACTTTTTCTACTGTTTCTCGGAGGACATGACCATTAACAATAAGTGCTAAAAAGCAATATGTTAATCCACTGAAAAGTTGAATTAGGAAAATAAAATACTGATCAATTCTAAGGAGTCATGTAGCTATATTAATATATATCCATAGCAGTGTTATACATTAAAAATATATTTGATTTATCTTCATTTTTTGAAAAATATGTTTATAATCTATTAAAAATCAAGCAAGTAACATAATAGGAAATGGGATGATTAATATTTCTTAAAAGGGGTCTTCTTATAAAATGAAGTCATACTAAAAACCTTACAATGCAACAATGTTATAATACCCTTTATAATATCCAATATAATACCCTTTAGCTCATTACCATATCTAGCTTATGTTTTTGTGTTCACCATTACTTAAGCATTTTTAAAAAATAATTCAAATCTAAATATTAGTCTAGAAATTTTCATTGATATTAAATATTTCTAATTATTATCATGAATAAAATATATTTAATGAGGAAGAAAGATGATACCCTGGCTTATTTCTTTAAAACCTTTTTTCTAACTTCCAACATCATAGACTATATTTGCTATGGGAATCCTGTAAAGTTTTCATTCCTGAAGTGGTAAAAAAAGAAACACATTTCCTTTTTTTTATTAATGTTTTCGATTCTTTTCTCCAGTGTTCTTCATAAAATACATTCTTTTGTCTTAAATCACCACATTTTATGTAACCTATTCCACTTTATGTATAAACGCTTAAAAGAACCCAAGCAACATTATTTGCCTGCCAGCTTTATGCATTAAAAAGAATGCTAACTTTGGATATCATTGAGGATATAAAGTATTTATGTTCGTTTATGCTTTTTTCCACCCATGAAAAAGACCATCTGAATTTCAAGCTGAAATAAATATGACTGATTAGAATTATGGGAAAAAATCTTATATCTGTGTTGTCCCTTTCTTGATTTTATAAAAATATTTATCTTTATTTTCAAAACATTGTTTCTGTGAGCAATTATTATAAAATATATTCATCTTTAATATGGTTATCCACAAAAATATAGATAGCCACAACATAGGAGAACTCAGTGCATGAGTTTAAAAACATTATCAGCCTTAATGTAATAAAATTCTTATTTTTTTCTAACATTCTATCCATCCTGTAAATGGATAATTAAATATGAATTAGTTTACTTTTTTCTCTCATTGATAGTCCAAATTCCAGGTCCTACTCATTTACAGATGCTACTTCTGTGTAAACCAGAGGCTAAATGCCAATCTTCTGAATTCTAACCTAGAGCTAGCTACCCAGGCAAATCTCTAACTTAGTACTTTTCATTATTGAAAATTTCCATTTTGTTTTCAGTCTCCTTCCTTAGACTCTAGACTCTAAATTCGTTGAAAGCATTTCTGATGCCTGGCATAAAATAGTCACTCAAATGTTTATTGAACTGAATATAACCTAAGTGAGTGGAATTGTAATTAGAACGTTGAATGAGCTGTTTGGGGACACATCACATGCTTTTGTTTATGGGTGACAACTTTTGTTTTAGAAACTGAGCAAAAATCTGGTGTGTTAAACATGCAGTACATGGACGGATTTCACTTAACACATAATCCTTCATATTGTACAAAACAGAAATTTTATTCTTTAAAATATCTCACACTGAGCAGGTTGTGATATTCTGTAGTTATATTTTAATATCAGAGGGCTCCAGGGCTCAGAACAGATTTGAAGAATTGAAGTTCCACTATCAAAATATATTGAAAGGGTTATTGAACTTATTTGCAGCCATAGCGGCAAAATTAAATCTCTGATCTAATTTTAACACACAGTTTGACATCATAGAAATAGCAGATATTCTTGCCATAACTTTTAAGGCAATAATTTAAGATATTACTCTGGAAATATTGACAAAAATTTAAAATGTTATAAGCATCACTCAATAGCAATACTAATAAAAATGACTTTAGCTCAAATTTACCAACTATAAACCTAATTCCTGAAAAAGGTATTTCCAATATTTTCTACAGCATATAATTTTCATATTTCTGAGCTACTCTTTAATAATTATTTTAGGAGTTTATGAAGATAAATTTTACTGGGTCATCTATATTTAAGATTAAATTTAGAGTTGTTAAAGGTAGTAGTATTGAAAATTGCTGTATTTAAGATTAACTGCATTTAACCATGTCTTCTTTAAATTTTTCTCTGTCTTAGAGAAGTTTCCTTAAAACCTAACTTGCTTCCATAATACAAGTTAACATGTTTTTGTAGATGATAGCAACCAAGAATAGAATTTCTAAATGAAATAGTATATATTTTAAAAATAATCTCACTAGTTGAGCAATTTCATCAAAGGCAATACTGCTGATACTTTTTGATGACAAGAAAATATTTAACATACAGATGTCTAATGTTTCCAGTACACATTATCAGATGAAGGCAGAATAATAAATAGAATAATCCTCCATAACTTAATAAATTAATGAATAGAATGATCCTCTATGACATAAGTATTTCAGTGGGATTTGGAGAGCTTGAAGAACAGGTATAATTCTGTAAATGAGATCTGTTCTTTTTCAGCTACTCAGGTTGAATTTCCCATGTGTGTTTTGGCTTTCTTTGATGGAAGTCATGTCACAGGTTTCAGTTCCAGCTCATCTTCACTTATTATCACTAGACTTGTCAGCCGTATGAAACTACCCCCTCATGCGTACCATGTAACGTAAGAAAAGAATGTATTGGAGAGGCTCAAAAGCTACCACCTCAAAGAGCTGGTTTCAATTTCTACTTAATCTTTTTTTCTGCTACATCCTTACATTAAACCTTCTCTGAGGTTGTTGCCTTACATCTAAGTATATGGTCTATTTCTATTTTTCACGGGTCATTTGAAGAAATGTGTTATATTGTGGAATATATCCTTTGTTCTTTGCTTGACTGGCTGTCATCACTTAACCCCTTTTTTCTGCTGTCATTTATTCAAAAGGAAGGAAGCAGAGCTTAAATACACAGAGTAGTTAATGCAGTCTGACATCATTCTTGTATTTTTCTTCTTATGATCAATTTTTATTTTGTTTTTTAGATTAAGAAATTACAGATTCAGTACAACACTTTCTATGTTTTACTCTTCTTTATTTTTCCTTGTGTTGTGAGAAAAAGTCTCTTCTTGTTAAAACAAGAAGTTTTACAGAACTCCCCAAGATTTAGGAATAGAAAGGAACCTCCAGATTTGGCGAAACAGCTGATCAAGCAACCGAACACATTTAAGCTGCTTGATCTAACACCTTACCGAATATGGAGGTCCCTTTCCCTCTCCTGAATCTTGAGATTTCTCCATTTCATTTTACTGAAAAAAGATTTATTATAGTTGATCTCTTCTTCTTTCTTGAAAAGCTGACTTTACTTTTCTTCTAGAATAATATGTTTTCTAATTTTTATTTTAAGTATCCACTTCTCAGTTTGTATTAGGGGGTTTTCCTCATCTTCCTGAATTACAAAGCTGGGTGCATTAGAGTTTAGTCCATAATTATCTTCTCTGTCGGCATTCATTCCTTATTGGTCTCACCTACTCTCATGGCTTTAAATGCATTTATAGTCTGGTGAGTCCAAATTTATATCTCCAGCCTAAGTCTCTCCCTGATATCTAGACTCATGGAACCATTTGTCTATTGGACATCTCTCCTGGGTAGTATGCATTTCAAATTTAGCATGAGAAAATACAGACTCCTATTTTTGACCCCCAAACCTGTTTCTCACAGAGTCTTTCCCAACTGTATCCACCCTAGTTACATACACCAAAAGCCTTGCTGATGCCTTTTGCCACTTTCTCCCCCTCCCATATCTTACCCATTAGCAAATTCTATATATTTTCATAATCTATCCACTAGATGTAAGTTACATGAAGTATCTGGCACATAGTAGGTGATTGATAAATATTTGTCAGTGGGATGAATGAATAAATATGCCAAATCCAACTCTACTTACTTTCTCTACCATTACCTTTTTAGTTAGATCACTGCACTCACCTCCTACCTTGTCTCATTGCTATCAGTTATGCCCTCGAAATTCTACTCTCAAAACAGGAACCATGGTGATTCTTTGGAAGTTTAGTTGGATCCTGTCCTTAATCTTTACAAAAGCCTCCAGAACCTCCCCATCTCAGAATCAAAGCCAAACTACTTACAATGAAAAAAAAGTCATACACAACCTAGCCTTCTGTAATCTATTTGACCTCTTCTATATCGTGCTTTGCAGTCATACTGTTCCAGCTCCTGGCTACTCCAGTATTGTGTTCCCAACTCTGTATCTTTGCTCTTTGTGTTAACTTCTCCCAGAATGTTCTTTCATTAATATAAGTTCACCTTGCTGCTCCCTTAGTTCCATCAGGTCTTTGTTTAAATGAGATATTTTCAGGAAAGCTTTTTTATGGTAGATTACAGATTAGAAATATTTATTACTGCTGTCCCAATTCCACAAGTGCTGCGTATTTTGCTACTTACCCCTTACCACCTTGACTTTTGGCCTTTGCCACGTGAATTGCCCATGGAATATTATACAGATTGTTCCTGCTTGAAAAACATTTGCAGTATTAAACCTTCCCTTTTGTCCCTCTGCCATATAGATGAGAAGAATATACTCAGGTTGGTCCAACAGTTTCAGAAGTGGGACAAGATACATGTGGAGCAGAGGCAAGTCATCCAGCCTTGCCCAGCCTAGATCACCATCCTATAGTAGGCAGCCAGACTTGTGAACTAAATAAACATTTATTGTTGTATGTTACTTTGATTTGTTTTGGTTGTTTTTACTTACACACTTGTGGCAAGAGCTAACTGATGTACCATCTATGATCACCCTGTTTAAAATTTAATGTGCATAAAATATAAAAACCAAAAAGAACACATGTTTTTGTGTCACACCAACAATAAGATTCCTTTTAATTTATTGACCATTTAAAAACTTAGTACTTTATTTATTTACCTATTTATTTACGGCAAAAATGCACCCTACTTGCCTGATTTTCTGTGAGAACTGAGAGTTTTTGCATGACATGCTCATGCCTTTGTGTCCAATCAGAGCAACACTGAAAGCAGATGCTTTGGATATAATTTTCCATTCATCTTAGTTTTTTCTTCACAACACATGATGCTTACAGTTGCTGGAATGATTTCCAGAGTGAGATTCATTGTATGAGCTTTGAGTCAGGAATTTTAGCATTTTAGAATAAACACATGCACACAGATTGTTCCTAAAAGAACAGGCTTATGGCCCAGAAATTAGAGTACTCCAGCCATTCTTTTGCCATTTTTAGTTACTTCAGAGCTTAGTAAAATAATCTCTTTCCAGGCATTCCATGCATTTTTTGTCCCTAGTTCACCAGCCCTAGTCAACAGTCCTCTTGGGTATTCTCTTTAGAACTTAATATTTAAACATGGATATAAAAACAATTTGCAACATGAGATTTAGCTGTGTGTGCAATGTTTTATTTATTTATTTTTTTGCATACGGTTGACAGAGTTCATAGCTTTTTATTGATAGCCTGTTATTGCCCTAAGTGAATCATTCAGGAAGTTCAGATCTTATATTTCACTCAAGTGAGTCTCTAATTTTTACTCCTTGTATCCTGAGTAATTTAAATTAAGAGGCTCATATAGTTGTTCCAATGGTCCACAATAATTTTCATTGATTAAAAAAACCCTTTATTTTAAGAAATATTACATTACTGCCTCAGGTCTTTTAGAAAAGAAGTCAGGTATTAATGTATTCACATATTTCTTTGATTAAGAAAGATATGTCTTATGAGTAGTATTTAAGCCTATTTAAATTAGTGAGCACCAAATCTAATCAGGTTTTTTTAAAAATCTTAATTCTCTCTCTTGTATTCTAAGAGCAATACAACAAGATTGCTTTAGTTTATATGTACAAGTGTATAGATAATTTCTCATATATATATAAATATTGTAGACAACAGGGGACAACAGGGAACACAGTGTGATTCAACCAATAGTTGATTAAATGTATTTGAGGTGAAAGTACAAAAAATAGAGACAAAATTATGAAATGATTCAAGCAAAGAAATCATTAAACCTGTTCCAAATTGTCAACAAAATCAAGTTTTATAATAAAATCTGTTATTCATTGGGCAACCTAAAAGACCAGTTTTTGTTTTACTTGCTATGAAAACTTTCTCATATTTTCTTTAGTCAATATTAAAATTTTATTGTATGCTTATAATTTATGAATGTATTTACCTATCTTCCTATTATTCATGAAGAAACATTCTGTTAGCATTATGTTCTTGTTTTCTGCTAGTTCTTTTCATCTCTTGATAAGTTAAGGAGCATGCCAACAGACAAATGTGCTTCGTGCTGAGTACTAACTGGAAAATGGATAAGATTTCCCAACCCCTTTTGATTTTATAGGCATTGTGTTTAGTGAAAGGCAACATGCTGCTTAATAAATCATCATATCAACAGCTTCTCTGCAATGCACCGGAGTGGGAGACAGTTCAATTGTTGATATTTTTGTCCTACAACCTACTGTGCTTACTAACTAGGTTTTTTTTTTTTTTTTTTTGGTGAACTTTAGTCTGGGTAGATGTTAAGAAACATACACAGAAGCAATGAACACATTGATCTACCTCTTTTGTACTTAAAAAAAAAGTCTCTGTGGTGCACATGTATGTTTAAACATAAATTATATTTATTAAAATATAATTCATCATAGATGAACATTAAAATACAAAATATTTTACCATTTTGAGATGTTTGGTATATTTAGTTGCCAATTACTAAGATAACTGTTAGGCCAAAACCACAGGTTATAAAACAGAATAGACAAGTGATCAGTTAATGATAATGATGGGATATCAGTTAATGAGCTGACCAAATGTTTTTGATAATACAAGATAGTTAAGAGGCAGCTGCTCAATCACCTTCTATTTTTATAGCCAGGGACACATTTTGAGCCTTTGTACGTCTCATTTTCCTCACTGTACATTGGCATATCAATAGCTTATAGGGTCATGGTGATGATTAACTGGAATAATGCACATAAGCAGTAAGTGTAATGCAAAAAACATAATAAGTGTTGAGTGATTTTTAACTAAACTAGATAATTGTCTTTACATTTAGATGAACCAGAAGTAGGAATATTTATTTCTTGAGAATCTCTCTAAAGAATAAAATTTTATCTTCCTGTACATCAGGAGCAACATATCCCTCAAAATACTTGAGTATGATGTATACGGACATATATTTCCATTAGTAGAGATTTCACAATATTAACATTTATGGTTTGGTGTGTTCAATGGAACATAACAGTACTTTTTCCTATTACTTATGGATTCCTGTACTTCAAAAGAGTAATAGCAAGGGAACAAAGAATTCATATGGGATAACTTATTTAATGTTTCAAGGCAGAAAAAAATGCCTTAACTTTTATAATACTTTTTCTCAAAAGTATGCAATTAGTTATTGCATCATTCAGGATGGGCTATGTTATGCTGCAGTGACATGTAACCCCGCACATCTGTGGTTCAATTGAAACTGTTTACTCATGTTATATGACTAATGAGAGACAGCAGGGAGAAGAGGGTTTAGAGGCTCATTATAATCATTCAGGCACCCATGGTGATGGAAGCTCCATCTTGGCATATACTGCCATACTCATCAAAGCAGGCAAAGGGAAAGGAGCAGTTCATGTGCATGTTCTTAAATCTTTCTGGAAGTAACACATATTGCTTATGTTCATGTTTTATTGGATAAAGTCAATCATGTTGTCAGATTTAATTTTGAAGAGGCTAATGCAGAATAATGAGACTCAAGAAATCTGTTTCGTATTAACCAAATTTATGTTGGCTGATGCATAAACCAGGCTAGTTAATTAATTAATGAAAACTATTGATCATGCTTGCTGAAAATCACATTCTACCTTAGTAGGCGAAATACACTGAGTACCAAATTATAATTGCAGGATTTCTTAGTGAACATGCAATCACATATGGCAGTTGATAGTATAATATATGTGTTATTTATACATATATATGGTATTTATACATGCAGTATATATATTTAATATATAATATATGTGTTGTATATCAGACAGCCAGATGTGTTTGTCAACACTATAGAATTATTTCCATGATACAGACTACACAATTTAATTCATAGGTTAAGGCATCCTCTACATTAAGCAGCTTTAATTTTTACCACTGCAGGATAGATAATGGGATGGCCAGCTTCTATCAATTCAATTTTTTCTCTTTAATCATAATTCAGCTTTAACTATAGTCATAATTTTCTGAGGTTATATCCAGTCACCTGGAATTAATGTTTACATAATTTTTCTGTCATTTGTGTCTTATATTTTTTCATGCCTAAAGATATTACTATTGCTACTACTGTAATAGCTACTGTAAGTGTCTGCTATGTGTTAGGAGTTTTACATATTTTATATCATTAAATTCTTCCAAGAACTTAGTGAGATAACCATTATTATTATCATTATACATTATTTTAGAGAAGAAGAATTAGGATTTAGAAGTATTAATTAATTTTACTCCTTAGTCACCTAAGGAGAATTTGACAAAGGAGCAAACTGTAATTATTTTAACATATTTCACTGGCACAGTTTGATTTTGACTATTCTGAATTTGGTTAAGGAGTGTCCTAAATTTACATGGTTGTCATAATCTGTGTGTCTCTCTTACCTTCCACAATGAACAAACAAAAAGACAGATAGCTGATATAACAAACATCACAATCAATTTTAAGGAAGAGCTAAAAAATTGGAAAGTTAAGATTTTTAGAGTTCATTCTTCATTCCTATGGTTTTGTCTTTTGGAATAAGTTCTCAGCCTTTAAGTATCACTCTGTCATTTTAGGTCTGCCTTATTGTCTGGCAGAAATTCTGAACTTTATTGATCATCTCAGGTCCACACAGATTAAAGTTTCTTCATTGATAGGAGTTTAGCTGTGGGAACTACCACTAACTTCTAAAGGAGAAATCCATATCCCTCTTAATCTTAGGTAAACATATTAACTATGAAGAAGGTGATCTTATCTACTAAAAAGTTAAGGAAGAAATAAAGTCATTGCTCTCATCCTTCACTTCTAACTATTTCAGAAAAGCCACAGCTCAAAGAATATAAAAAGTAAATATGCAGTGAAATCCATTAGCATGCTGTAGTGTATGGATGATGGCCAAATGTAAAAGAAAAAATCCATTTCCTCAAACTGTAAAGTTCATGCTTTCTGAACAGAATCAGTGGCTTTTGCAATTGATTATTCAATTATCATTTGCTAACTGTCTCTGTGTTTTTAAGAAACATATAACCCAATGTTTAATATTGTATACTCATAATCATTTTAATTTTATGCATGATAAGTCATCTAAGTAAACAGTAGTTGCATTCAATCTTCATGCAAACTAAAATCATAAGATTTTTGAATGTGAAAATATATATCTTCCCAGGATAGCTAAAGGAAATGATTCTGTCTACATAAATGTACACAATCAAACATGCCCTAACATCAAAGTTCATATTTTAAAAAAGAGTAAATGTGGTAAAGAATTGTTCTGGAGAAGATACAACTTGATAGGCAAGGTTTAATATATGTGGTTTGTGTGCCTGGAAACAGATATTCTGGGATATGGTTAGTATGCATTACTAAGAAATTGCAAACTTATAAGAGCCATGGAAATGCCCAAGGCTGAATTTGATTTTAACAGTGAATCTCCAAAAGACAAGGGTGGGTAGAGGAGTAGTAATTTTTCTTTTATCCAGCTGAGTTCTCTATGTTTGAATTTCTAAACTACATCTGCAGCAAACTGGCATAATCCTTATATTCTGTCCAGCCATCACTGTTTTAAAAACATAAAATGGAAAAAAAATCTGATAAGCTAATTGTAAAATGTGAACTTCTTAAACATATAATCTCTTAATTGTAAAATTAATATGAAATATCAAATATAAAGATTTTTATAGTTATAAAAAGAGAACTAATATGTTTTGACTATTACTAGTGGTTTTATTCAAAACTAAAATTGTTAATAGTCTTAGGTATATCTTTGTTCAAGTTATTTTTCTATTTAAATAAAGTTCTGATATATATAAAAAAAAGAAAGAAACAAAATTGCAACTTAGTTTGCATTTCCTTGCACCAATTTTTTATTGTGTGGTCTTATCCTGTTTAATGCTAATAACAGATGTGGCTTTCCCCTCTCCCATCATAGCGGGAATTTCCTTTCATGTGTCATGTTGTTGTCAAGTTTTCATCACCGTTATCTCTTTCAGTATTCCCCACAGATGGGTAGTGCCTACTCTATTCCATGGAAAGCATTCAATCTGATTGTGTAGATATAGACAATTTTTTAACATTTTAATTTCAAAGTGAATTATGTTTTCAGATTTGCAATATGCCTGCTGAGTGAGTTAGAGTGTGTCACAAAATTTCTTCATGTTTCAGCATCCAGTGCTGTAAAATAGTCAGTGGTATTGATTTGTTCTCTGGGAAATGTGATACATCTGTGTAAAATATTATTCAATTGATTTGTTATGTGAAAAGGTGCATCTCTCCATGAAAAAGTCTTCCTCAGGGAGATGGAAGCTTCAATGGTTGTAAGATATTTTCTTAGTGCTGCCTTAAACACGACAGTCAAATATGTATATTCTCTTATTCCCTTTACATTCCAAGAGTATTTCTTAAATATTCTCATCATTAAAATATTTCATATTATGTAGCTAAAAAGAAAATAAGAAATAAAAACAATATATAGTTTCAATTTTCAAGAGAGTGAAAACAGAGGGGATAATAAAATGTGATGTGAATGGGAAATGGTAACAAATAGTATAAACTATTTGCTTATTGGATTAATTCTAGTTCAATGCAGCATAGTCTGGCTCACTAAAATATATTTAAGGTGATTAATGCAAATATGTAATCTTGATGATATGGGTAAAAGGGTTTAGCTATCGCAAAATAAAGGTAGATTTAGTTGAAGCTTCTCAGGAGACAAAACCAAGGGAGTATCATTCACATTAAAGTAAATGTTAAAAGAGGTAAAATAGTGAAATAATGAAAATATAAAATGAACATCTGCTAAAGATTTTATTCAACTTACTACACGAGGGCATAAGTAAGTTATTAAAATCATTTCGAAGAGACAAAGGCCATTTGAGAAAAAAATATAGTAGACATTGATATGATTATATAAATAGTTTAATATTAACAGTCTGCTGTGTTAGAGACAAATCTGGTTAATGTCTTATAGGGCAATAAACTATAATCTTTGATACTATCTCTGCTATTGGGCAGAAATATTAATAACATATTTCTAATAGATAAAAATTAGCAAAAATTTAAATATGCAATCTGTAATTAATTTTGAACAAAGATTTGAATGAAATACATTCCCCTAGAAAATCCTTAGGTGACTTTAATACTACTTAGCATTGTAAAAATATGTGGCTTATGATTCTGACATACTTTAGGCTTTATTTGTAATATTTCTTAAAATAGCTAATATTTATTGAGTTTTAACTATATGTCTGATACTTTCTTAATTTATTTATAGGTGTTACTTCACTTACTCCTTAAAACTGTATCAAGGTAGATCATATTATTATTTCATATTCTGATTTTCTTGAGGAAGAAGTTGAGACAGAAAATGTTAAACAACTGACAAAATTGCATAGTAGTAAGTGTTGGAGCAAGGATTCAAGTTCAGGCAGTCTGACTTCAAAGCCAGTTAACCCCTATGATTCAGTGTCAATTGCACACATACACACAAAATAGATCTAGTAGTATTTGATTTATGAATCTGGTAGCTCCTATGTTAGGTGCATATATATTTAGGATTGTTATATCTTCTTGCTGAATTGCTCCCTGTATTTTACATTATGACCATCATTGTCTTCTCTTTTTTTTTTTTTTTTTTTTTTTACCATTGTTGATTTAAAGTCTATTTCATCTGATATAAGAATAGCTACTCCTGCTCACCTTTGGTTCAATATGCATAGAATATTTCTTTCCATCCCTTCACTTTAAGTCTATGAGTATCCTTGCAATTTAGATGAGTTTCTTGGAGATAACAGATACTTGGAGTGTGTTTTTTTCATCGATTCAGCCCATCTGTATCTTTTTAATGGAACATTGGGGCAGTTTACTTTCAATGTTAGTATTGATACGTGAGATACTGTTCATTATGTTGAATGATACCTAGTTGCTTTGTTTTCTCCATCGTGTTACTGTTTTATAAGAGTTGTGAGCTTTAACTTTCAGTTACATTGGTAACTATTGATTGTACTTTTTCATATATAGAGCACTTTTAAGCATTTCCTGTAGGGCAGGTCTAGTCTTGACACATTACCATAATGTTTGCTTGTCTAGGAAAGACTTTATTTCTCCTTTATTTATAAAACTTAGTTTTTCAGGATACAAAATTCTTTGCTGTCAATTCTTTTGTTTAAGAAGTCTAAAATTCTAAAATTGGGATCCTAATCCCTTCTGGCTTGAATAGTCTCTACTAAAAGGTCAGCTGTTAGTCTAATGGGCTTGCCTTTTGTAAGTAACTTATTGTTTTAATCTCACAGCTTGTAGAATTTTCTCCTTCACTTTGAAATTCCTCAGGCTGATGACTGTATGTCTTGGTGAAGTCCTGTTTGTTATGAATCTTCCAGGTGTTGAGTGACTGTCTTGTATCTGGATATCTAAACCTCTAGTAATACCAGGGAAGTTTTCCTCTATTTTCTCAAATATGTTTTCCATGTTTATTGCTTCTGCTTCTTCTCCCTCAGGGATATCTATATTCTTATATTTGTTCATTTTGCATAATCCCATATTTGTCATAGTGATTACTCATTCTTCTTTGCTCTTTTTTCTACATTTCTCACTGACTAACTTTGAAATTCTTGTCTTAAGTTCTGAAATTCTTTCTTCTGCTTGTCTAGTCTGTTAAAGCTTTCTGCTATATTTTGAAATTCCCTAAATGACTTTCATTCCTTTAAGTTCTACTATTTCCTTTCTAATGTTATCTATCTCTTTAGTAAATTTTTCATTTATGTCCTGAATTAATTTTTTGCTTTCTTTGAGATGATTTTCTACCATCTCTTCAGTTACATTCATCTTACTTGACATCCATTATCTGAATTTCATATCTGTCATTTCAACAATTTCCTTTTGGTTGGAGTTCATTGCTGGATAGCTGTTGTGATTCTTTGTGGGTGTGGAGACAGTCTGTTTTCTCATGTTCCCAGAGTTTTTAGGCTGAACTTCTTATCTGGGGCCTCTTCTCTTGGCTTAAAATATATAGACACAGTACATCTGTACTCCTCTGCTGGAACCTCTGTTGGTCAGTGAAGATGAGGATGAATATCTGGATAGTGTGTTTGGGCCCTACTCCAGAAGGTTAATCAGATAAGAGAGGGCAGATGCACAATGAACCTTAACAGTGTTGCTCTGCTGCATCTCCTCTGTTCCCCTGTGGTTGTCACCAGGCTGCTATGGCAAGGCTGGCCCTTGGTGCCATGTGCCCACACAAGGTGTGGCTGACCAGCAGGACAGGGTATTTTTGGGGGGGTGGAAGAGGTCTGCTGGGCACAGCATGCACATGTACAAATCTGGGTGGACTATGTTCCAGGCATGGGACAGGGAGTAGCAGTGCAGAGGGTATACAGGACCTGCAGGGCCCCGGGCATGAGGTAGAGCAGAGCCCCTGTTCAGAGCAGGCCAAAAGGTCACAGGTCATGTACAGGGTGGATCAAGGTCCTGGGGCAGAGTGAACCCATGGGACAGGGTGCCTATTTGGGATGGACCAAGTTCTCAAAGTGTGGCACTCACTGTGCATCAGAGCAATGGCAGGGCAGGGTGTGTGGGCAGGGCATGGCATGCATAGGTTGTGGGACCCAGGGCATCTTAGTAGGACAGCATGAGTCCATGGCATGCAGTCTGACCAGATCCAAAGGACCTGGCTGTGCTGGCTTTCATCCCACTTGAGGCCTTTCCAGTAGTGGCGGCAGCAGTGGTCCAGCTACCCCAACAATGGGCAATGGATGACAAGGGATACCCATGCATTCTCTGCTCAGGACCTGTGGGAATTGGGGTTGAGTGGGATTGGCCGGGCCATAGCAGCAGGTGCCAGCCCTGCCTGGTGTCCTGCTCTGACGATGGCTCCTGGCAGTGGCAGCAGCAGAGTGCACAGGGCACAGGGCATAAGGCACACATGTGTTCACAGGGCACACATGAGCCCTGTGATTCCCTGCTCCCTCCCCACCTGCCAGAGGAAAACGGAGGCAGCAGGCACAGATCCGACTCCTGGGCAAAAGTACCATTCCAGGGTTGGGATGTTAAATTGGCACCAGCTGCAACACCCAGGGCTTACCAGCCAACCATCCCCTCTCTCCAGAGTAATGCAGCTGCACAGCCTCCAATCAGGTCTCTGTATCAGTCTGGAGGCCTGCTTAGTGGAGAGGTCCTCTGGCTTCTCTGGTTGCAATATCCTCAGGAGCCTGGGATTTTCTCCTCTGTCCCTTTTCCACATGTGGGTACCTCTCCTAATTACCTCCAGTACTGCTGAACAGCTTGTCCAATTTCTATCATTTTCACTTCACTTCTACCTCCTCTGCATGGATTCCCAGTGCTCTCACTCAGACAACTGATTCAAAGGTGGGTATCTATTTACCACTTTCAATGCTCTCCATGACAGGAGCACTGTGCAGGCTGCTTCTAGTCTGCCATCTTTTCTGATGATCTTAAATGAAAATTTTTGTGCAAAGTAAGTGACATTTAGTAGATATTGAATTAGAGTATTTTTCAGACTCATTACTAACTACTCATCATGCCCAATCAAGCATATTTTATCAAATGTGGAATCAGAACTTAAATTTATTTTATAATGCTTTCTCTGGTTTATTGTTCTAATTTCTTATCTAGTCTCTACCCCACTGGCTTACCTTGACATATGGCTGCTTTACACTTGATTATTTGCATTCTTTGATTTCTAGTACCTATAGACTCCTTTAATATTCACTGCTCTGATTTCATCTTGAGTAAAATTTCTCAATATAATTCTTTTATATGTAAGGGAATAATAAAATTTCATAAGTTAACCAGAAAGAATGTTTTCAAATATATTAATGTACTGAGGAACATTGCTAAATGTTACTTGAGAGAAGATTGAAACACATGTATAGCACCCATTGTCTTTGAGAATCAGAGTGTTAGGATATGAACCTGGAAACATTTTACATGAGGCTGTGGGCTAAACAATTTAAAGGTCATTATATTTAAGGACATAGATATGTAAATAGATGAACAAAAATCAAATAAATACCAGTAAAGTTTACATATAATGAGATGCCAAATAATAGGACATATACTATGATGCAACAGGAGTTTAGAAGAGGAAATAATTAACCCAGAGTAGAGCAAGAGAAAGGGATTTGTGGATGAGTGTTTGATTTGAATCATGAAAGTATATTTTTGACTATAAAGGGAAGGTAAAATATACCAGGGGGTGAAGCAACCTGAACAACAAACCAGGGTAAGAATAAATAGGGCAAATGCATGAAAAACGGGTGATAATTTTGACTGAATCGTAGCATTCTTTTATTCACTGAGGCAGTCACCAAATATTTATTGAATGTACACCATACCAGATAACATTCCAAGCCAGACATTGTTCCAAGTGCTAGTTGCTCATTAGAAAAAACAAACAATAAACTTCCATTATAGTGTAAATGAGGAGTGGTAAGAAAATGGCAACTAGTTAGAAATATTTCTGGACATATTATAACATTAGGGATATAAAGACCAAATAAGTAAACCTCACTCTCTTCTAGTTCCTTTGCACTTGCTACAACATTCCCTTTGTTTGGAATGCCAGCCAATTTAGCTAGACTAGGTAACTCACAAATTTAATCTGGACTAGATTATTCCTACTCATTATAAAATCCCTATGAAAAGCCTTGTCTGACTTCCCAAATTCTATCAGGTTTTCCTCTTCTCAAAATGCTATTTGACTATCTTTCTTAAAACATTTCACATTTTTTATTTTATATATTTTATATGAATATGAAATAAAAACATATTTCCTTTACTAAACTGTGAATTTTAGGAGAGTAAGGATAATGTCTACTTTGCTTCCTAATGCCTAATAATATAAGATATCACTATATTAAGCATTATGCTTTTTTAAAAGCTCGGACTTTTTACAGTAGCTAAAAAGGAGCTATTTAATTAAAAGTAATCAACTCTTCTTGGTCCAGGCAAATTATGTTTTAGGCCAAAAGCAATTGTAATTATGTTAGTTAACCACTCCTAATAACTTTTCAGAATTTATGATTAATAGAAAATAAGTAGAAAAGTTAATACCCTAATTTTCAAAATGAGGAAATGAATAAACCTCAAAAATACATAAGCTGCCATAGAATTAACAGCTCATTTCATTTAAGTTGCTGGTAATCCTAACAGCAAGCATGAATTCACTAGAAACAAGTCATATCAAATAAGCTTCATTTCCTTTTTTTTTTTTTCACTATCTTGTTAGATTCCTCAATCAGATGATTGCTGAAGACATAACCTACAGTAGTTGTCAAAAATATTTCCCAATGCCCTATGAATAAGAGAGATAAATGTGTCTGGGTAATAGAAGCCAATGCTTGAATAACCTGAAGAATGTAGATGGGTAGATTCCAATCTGGATGAAGTTCAGGAAAAAAAATAATAGAAGGCAATTTTAATTACATTTGCAAATGGAGTCAATGATAGTGATACTTTTTATAATGAATAAAATCAAGGCGAGCAAAAGGTGTACATTTGGTAAAAGAAAATACAAAGATTCATATTCAGGTTGTAGAAAAATGTGTTCTATTATATACAAATATGGGTTAAAAATTGCTTTGAGAGCACTTCATATAAAAAAGACTTGCAGATTTTAATTTGTCATAGTCTGCCTTCTTGTGCATATGCAGAATGATCAGTGGCAATAAGAGCAACAAAAAGAAGATGGTTAACTGGAGGCATCTGATACTAGCCACCTCCACAAAGAAGAACCACAATAGCAAGTAGATAATCACACTTTGAATAGAACACCTAAGAGAGAACATTTGAGTTCAACAGAGAAGGGACAGAAAACACATAAGGCAAGGAAGCGGAGGAAAATGAGGCAGCCTGCTTGGCTGGGATCAGCTGGGAGCCTACAAAAACTACCCAATGTGGGCAACAGGTGAGTGAGTGACCCCCAAGGTTCCGCATTCCCAGCATGGATTCATAAAATCCTAGCCATGGGAGAGTCATTTAATCCATGTGGGCCCTGAGATTAATATAGGGAGCTACCTGGAGATGACGCTACAGCGTTGCTCCAAAGCTGGAGCTCACTCCAGGTCCCACACTCCCCATTGGAATTCTAATCAGTTATAACAAAGTGCTATTTTGGAAGTCCAGCCTCCACCAGACTACATCCTGCCCTGGAGCCCAAGAACCCCTGTATCTCCACATCTCTGGAGCACCATTGACATAACCTGCCTGCAATCTGGTGCTACTGTGGGCTGCTGCCACCAAAGCTGAAAAGCGAGCCATTGGCAGTGACCCCACCAACCCCAGTAGTAGGGTTTCTGCACATTTAAAAGTGCCCTGAGAGAAGACTCGTCTTCTTATAGCAACCACCTGGGGCCAAAGCACACACTCTCCAAGCACCTGTTTATGACTTCTGCCAATGAAAACAATCTCACCCTCCCTAGCAACAGGGCTGCAGTACAGTCACTGCCAGCTCCACCCAAAGATTCTGTTGGGAGCCTGGGGATCACCCTGCCCCCTGCCTACCACAGCCAGTGCCTGCACACACCACTAAGGTGTTGAGGACATGCTCCATTGGCCTGACTCTACTCCCTTATGTCTGGGGTGATAGGCATTGCTATGTCCTATCCACCAATAACACCACCTGAGAATGGGCTAACACAACTTCTGCTACCACCACAACTGGCACCCACCCACACATGCCACCTGTGGGCCTGTGGACTGGCCCACCCAGCCCTTCAAAGTCACTGCCAACACCAGCAGACTGGGAGCCAGAAAATAGTACCACCACTAATATTGCCGTTGTCCATGTCATGCCTGCTCTCCAGGAACCCAAGGACCTATCTATCTAAAGATCTGCCTGCCCACTGCCACCATTGCCAGCACCCAAGATAGTCATCCAGAAAGCCAAGAACCAGCACATGTGGATCCATTAACACTGGTGCCAGCATACACTGCCCTGGGGCCCAAGGGCAGTTATGCTGGATCTGCTGCTGTCAACACTGGGGCCTAAGGATTAGCCCATCTGACATCCCCATCCCCAGCAAACCTTCACCATAGCCTCCACTAATAAGCATACCTTAAGCCACTGAGAAAAATCACAGACACTACTGATGCTGTTTATAGCCAAATAAATAAAACAGATACTGAATTCACACTACTGCATTCACCCAGAATCAAAGCCAAAGTGGTTTACACAACTAACACCATAGATACATCTTCAGGAAAATACCCTCTGCTACAAAAGCAAATTCAAAAACATTAGAAGTGACTGTTATATCAGAGGTACAGATTTCAATATAAGTGCACAAAAATATGAAAAATCAAGGAAATATGACACCTTCAAAAGAACACAATAATTCTTCAATCAGTAAACATGATAGAGCACATCAACAGAATGGAGGACAAAAACTATATAATTATCTCAATAGATGCAGAAAAAGCATTTGATAAACTTCAACATCACTTCATGATAAAAAAAACTCTCAAAAACTAGGATAAAAAGAATATACTTCAAGATAATAAAGGTCATATATGATAAACCCACACCTATCATACTGTAAATGTTTCCTCTAAGAACTGGAACAAGACAAAGATGCCCACTGTCACCATTCCTATTCAGCATAGCACTGGAAGTCCGAGCCACAGAAATTAGGCAAGAGAAAGAAATGAAGGACTTCAAATTTTAAAAGTTGGAATCAAATATTTCTTCCTTGGAAATGACATAATCTTATATCTAGAAAAACCTGATGACTCCACAAAAAAACCTCACTCTTTGACCTAATAAATAAATTTGGTGGAGTTGCAGGATACAAAATCAACATACAAAAATCAGTAGAATTTCTTTACACCAGGAATGAACTAGCTGAGAAAGAAAGAAAAAAGACAATCTCATTTACAATAGCTGAAATAAATATAAAATGCCTAGTATTAAATTTAACCAAGGAGGTGAAAGACCTCTACAATAAGAACTATAAAACTGAGATGAAATAAATTGAAGAGGACACAAACAAATGGAAATACATTTCATGTTCATGGATGATAAGAATTAACATTGCTAAAATTACCACACTATAAAATGTTATGCATATTCAATGCAATCTCTATCAAAACGTCATTTTTCATAGAAATAGAAAAATTATCCTAAAAATCACATACATGGAAGCAAAAAAGACTCAAAATAGCCAATGAAAATCCTGAGCAAAAAGAACAAATCTGGAGATATCACACCACCTAACTTTAAAGTATATTATAAGGATATTATAAGAATATAGTAACACAACATGGTATTTGTATAAAAAACATACACATGGAGCAATGGAACAGAATAGAAGACCTCAAAATAAATTTATGTTCCAAAAAGGAAGAAAATGTAATAAAAATAAACACAAAGACAATAACAGAATAATCAGCAAAAGACATTATTAATAAAGCAGTCATGACAAATATATACAAATATTTAAAGGAAAACATGAAAAAAACTGGATAGAGAAGGAACTTACCTCAATATGTTAAAAGCCATATAGAACAGACCCACAGCAAGCATCATATTTAATGGGAAAAACTGAAAGCCATTCCTTTAAGATCTGAAACAAAACAAGGATGCATATGTTTACCACTATTGTTCTACTTAGTACTGGAACTCCTAGCTAGAGCAATCAGTCAAGAGAAAGAAATAAAGGGCATCCAATTGGAAGGAAAGAATTTGAAGTATCATTGTTTGCAGACAATAAGATCTTATATCTAGAGAAAGCTAAAGACTCCACAAACAATTAGAACTGATAAATTCAGAAAAGTTGCAGCATACAAAATCGACATGCAAACATCAGGAGCATTTCTATATGCCAAAAGTAAACAATCTGAAAAAGAAACCAAGAAAGCAATCCCATTTACAATAGCTGCAAATGAAATAAAATACCTATGAATAATCTTAACCAAAAGAAGTGACAGATCTATATAATGACAACTCCAACACATTAAAGAAATAAGTTAAAGAGGACACAAAAAATATAAAATATTCCATCCTCATAGATTAGAAGAATTAATATTGTTAAAATGTCTATACTATCTAAAGCAATATACAGATTTAATGCAAAATATCAATGAAATTCTTTATGGAAATAGATAAAATAATCCTAAAATTTATATGAAACCACAAAAGACCCAGAATAGTCAAAGCCATCTTAAACGAAAGGAACAAAACTGGAGGAATCACATTACCTGACTTCAAATTATACTACAGAGCTGTAGTAACCAAAACAACATGATACAGGCTTTAAAATGAGATAGTACACAAAAATAGTACACAACTACTATGACAAATGAAAAAGAATAGAGAACCCAATAACTATAGTGAACTTATCTTTAACAAAGTTGCCAATAACATACAGTGGGGACAGCACAGTCTTCAATAAATGGTGCAGGGAAAACTGGATATGCATATACAGAAGAATGAAACTAGACCCTTATTTCTCACCATTTACAAAAATCAAGTCAAAATTGATTAAAAACTTAAATCTATGACCTGAATCTATGAAAGTACTATTAATAAAAGAAAACATTGGGGAGATGCTTCAGGACATTGGTCTGGGTAAGGACTTCTTGGGTAACACCCCAAAGCATAGGCAACCAAAACAAAGTTGGACAAATGGGATCACATCAAGCTAAAAAAAACTTCTTCACAGCAAAGAAAACAATCCACAAAGTGAAGAAACAACCTACAGAAAAGGGAAAAAATATTTGCAAACTACCCATCTCACAAGAGATTAATAACTAGAACATATAAGGCGCTCCAACCACTCAATAGGAAAATATTAAATAATCTGATTAAAATATGATAAATGGATCTGAATAGACATTTCTCAAAAGAAGTCATACAAGTGGCCAACAGGTATGTGAAAAAAGGCTCAACATCATTAGTCATCAGAGAAATGCAAATCAAAACTACAATGAGATATCATCTTACTCCAGTTCAAATGGCTTTTATCAAAAAGACAGGCTACAAGAAATGCTGGAGAGGATATAGAGAAAGGAGAACTGTACACTTTTGTGGGGAATGTACATTAACACAACCAATATAGAGAACAGTAGGGAGGTTCCTTAAAAAACTAAAAATAGAACAACATATGGCCCAGCAATCCCACTGCTGACTATATATTCAAAGGATGGGAAATCAGTATATCAAAAAGATATTTGCACTACCATGTTTATTGCAGCACTATTCACAATAGCCAATATATGGAATAAACCTAAGTATCCATCATCAGATGAATGGATAAAGAAATTGTGGTACATATGTACAGTGAAATATTATATGGTCACAAAAAGAATGAAATCTGCCATTTGCAACAACACAGATGGTACTGGAGAACATTAAGTGAAATAAACCAAGCACACAAAGACAAATCTTGTATATTCTTATTATCTGTGAGAGCTAAATATTAAAAACAATTGATTTTATGGAGACAGAGTGTAGAATGATGGTTACCAGAGTCTGGGAAGGGTAGGAAGGAGAGAGGGATAAAGTGGGATGGTTAATGATATAAAAATATAGTTAGATATTAATAGTTAAATAGAATGAACACTATTTGATAGCACAAAAAATGACTGTAATTGTCAATAAGTTAGGATATACTTTAAAAGAGTGGAATTGGAATCTTTATAACACAAAGAAATTATAAATGTCTGAGGTGATAGATACCCCAATTACCCTGATTTGATTAATTCACACTGTGTGCCTGTATCAAAACATCATGTGTACCCTATAAAGGTACACAACTATTATGTACCAATGATAATGAAAAATAATTTTTAAAAGCAAATTAAACCATCAGTAAGTAGAAGAAAAGAAATAATAAATGTAAGAGAAGAAGTAAATCAAAAAGAAAAGATACAAACACTAGAGAAAATTAAAGACTCACAAGATTAATAAAATTTATAAAAGTATCAATCAGAATTTTAGTAGGCTTTTTTGTAGTTTGTAAATTGATAAAGTGATGCTAAATCCATATGAAAGCACAAAGGACCTGAAATAACTAGAATATTTTTTAGAATAAGCTGAAAGACTTTCACTATCTGATTTTAATATTTACCATAAAGCTACAGTAATCATATAGTATTCATGTAAAGGTAGACCTATCTAACATTAGGACAGAATAAAACCCAGAAATAGAGGTATATATATTCAACCAATTGATTTTCAATAAAAGTTCTTCTCTGATCCAATGGGTGAAAAAAGAGACTTTTCAACAAACAGTGCTAAATAAATTGGATATCCATGTGGAGAAAAATTATCCTTGATACTTACCTAATATCATATAAAAATAAATTTGAAATGGTTTATTGGCCTCAATGTATGGCTGAAGTTATAAAATTTCTAGAAAAATATGGAAGAAAAATCTTCACAATGTGGACAGGCAAATATATTTTGGATAGGACATAAAATGCACAAACCACAGGAGAAAAAAGCAGATATACTTCATCAAAATTAAAAACTTGTGTCCTTGAGAGGCACTATAATCAACAAAATGGGAGAAAACACCAGGGAGATAAACACACACATATATCTTGAATTATATTTACAAATATACAGAATACTTGCAACGTAATAGTAAAGAGATAAACTGCTCAATTAGAATTTTGACCTAAAAATATGAACATACCTTTACCAAGGAAGAAATTCAATATAGATGGCCAATAACCACATGAAAAGGTGCTCATCATCCTTGATCATTAGGGAAATAAGAATTACAAATAAGTGTAGAGTTTTATAAAGTTAAAAATACATTTATCTAATGACCAAACAACTCTACACCTAAGTACTCACCTAGGGAAATAAATACATGTTTCCACTCAAAGAGTTGAAACAAAGTTTCATAGAAGTTTTATTCATAAGAGCCAAAACCTGGAACCAACAACCCACATGTCCATGAACAGCTGAATGGTTAAACAAATTTTGGTATATAGATACAAAGGAAGACTATTAGCAATAAAAATAGAACTAGAAATAAAACTAGTTTGCACAAAGCTGATATAAATAATCAACAATCTGCACAGTATGCAAGGATATGTACATCATGGATAAATATTAAAAACATGCTGAGGTATGGAAACAGATACAGAAAATTCATAATGTGAGAGTTCATTTAATGAAACCATAAAGTATCAAATTATCTATAGTAATGGAAAACAGATCAGCAGTTATTTGAGACTGGCAATAAGGGGACAATTGATTGAAAAGGTGTACAAAATAATTGGAATATGGAAATATTTTATATCTTAATTTATGATGGTGATTTCATAGGTATATAGTTTAGTCAAAAGACATCAAAATGTTGATTTTAAATGGGTGTCTTTATATGTATACAGATCACATATCAAACAGGTGTATACAAAAACAGAAACATTTATAAAGACCTCAGCTACGATGCTGGAGTCACATAGATTAAAGGTTGATTCTCTGTTTTGCCATTAACTTCGGGTAAGTTAATTATTTTCTCTGAACTTCATCTTTTTCATATGCAAAGTGGAGATAAAGATGAGCCCAGATTCTTAGAATCAATGAAAAAAATGTGAAGAATAAGTGAAACTGCATGTAAAGTGCATAGCATAATGACTGGTGTTTAATATAAAATAGCTTATACTTTGGAAGGAATTAGACTTATCCCTAAGCTAACTTCCAACAAATTTATAGGAACTTTAACATATCAGATTCATGGTTGGATAAAATTTGACGGTACTCTAGAGTTTTATTTGTGTGCATTTTGAGACATTTAATATTATTCAAGGGAAGTATCTGAGACATTTTTGGGAGCCCCTCTCAGCAGATCCATAGAGCTGCAAATTACTTTTGTGCACAAATAGGAACATGGCTGTGATGAGATAGGATAAATTTTCCCAATTATAGCCGAGTTGGCCACTGAGGTTCATAACTACGTCTGCTAGGAAGCTATGGTTTTAGGATATGGGAAAACTCTATTAAGTGTAATCAAAGAGCTTGCCCAGAAATATCAAGGCACCCATATAAATAGGTGGGCGATTGTGAATTCAAATTTCTAGAAATAGGTGAGTAAATTCTTACTGACTCTGATAGAATAAACTTATGGTGCAGCCTCTACTGTGCTTTATATGTATACAGAAAAATTTGTGGAATGGAGTATTGAAGTGCCTATAACCCTTTTGGCTGCTTTTCTGTATATTTAATTTTGATCTTAGATATTTATAATATTTTATTTCAGAATATTAAAGAGTACAAACACTTTGGTTACATATATTGCCTTTGCACCATCCGAGTCAGAGCTACAAGCATCCCCATTCCTCAGACATGCACACCGCACACATTAGGTGTGAATTACCCATCCCCTCCCACCCACTCTCTGCTCAACACACAATGAATATTCTTTCCATATGTGCATGTAAGTTTGTTGATCAATTAGTACCAATCTAATGGTGAATACATGTGGTGCTTGTTTTTCCATTCTTGTGATACTTCAAAGAATGGATCCTAACTCTAACCAGGATTATACAAGAGGTATTAGTTCACTTTTGTTTTTTTATGGCTGAGTAGTACTCCATGGTAGACATATACAACATTTTATTAATCCACTCACGTATTGATGGTTACAGGTTATTTCCATATCATTGCAATTGTGAATTTTGCTGCTATAAACATTTGAGTGCAGATGTCTTTATTATAGAATGTCTTTTTTTTCACTGGGTAAATACCCAGTAGTGGGATTACTGGATCAAATGGTAGTTCTACTGTTAGTTCTTTGAGGTATCTCCATATTACTTTCCTTACAGGTTGTACTAATTTTCAGTCCTACCAGCAGTGTATGAATGTTCCTATCTCTCTATACCTATGCCAATATTTGTTGTTTTGAAACTTTTTGATAAAAGCCAATCTCACTGGAGTTAAGTGATATCTCATTGTAGTTTTGAATTGTATTTTCCTGATGATTAGAGATATTGAGCAATCTCCATATGTTTTTTGGCCATTACTCTGTCTTTTGAAATGTTTCTGTTCATGTCATTTGCTCACTTTTTAATGGGGTTGTTTGATTTTTTCTTGTTGATTTTTCTGAGTTCTATATAGATTCTAGTTATCAACCCTTCCTTGGATGTATAGCTTGAAAATATTTTCTCCCATTCTCTAGGTTGTCTGTTCACTCTAATGGTAGTTTCCTTGGCTGTGTGGAAGCTTTTTAATTTGATCAGGTCCCATTTATTTTGTTGTTGCTGTGATTGCTTTTGGGGTCATCTTCATAAATTATTTGCCTAGGCAATAACTATAAGAGTTTTTCCAACATTTTCTTATAGAATTCTTATGGTTTCATGCCTTTGGTGTAAGTCTGTTATCTATCATGAGTTGATTTTTGTGAGAGGTGAGAGGTACGGATCCTGTTTTAGTCTTCTACATGTGGCTATTCAATTTTGCCAGTATCATTTATTGAATAGGGATTCTTTCCCCCAGTGTATGTTTTTCCCAGCTTCGTCAAAGATCAGATGACAATATGAGGATTGTTTTGTATCAAGGTTCTCAGTCCTGTTCCATTGGTCTATGTCTCTGTTCTTGTGCCAGTACCATGCTAATTTGGTTACCATATCCTTATAGTATAACTTGAAGTCTGCTAAATTGATATCTCCCAAATTGTTCTTTTTACTTAAGGTTGCTTTAGCTATGGGGTCTTCTCTGGTTCCGTAATATAAAAATCTCTATGCCCAAAATCTTGAAAACATGGAGGAAATGGACAAATTCTTAGAAACACATAACCTCTCTAGGCTTAATAAGGAAGGAATAGAATTCTTGAACAGACAAATATCAAGCACTAAGATTGAAGCAGCAATAAAAAATCTTCCAATACAAAAAGGTCCCCGACAAGACAGGTTCACACACGAATTTTACTAGACCTACAAAGAAGAACTGGTACCAATACTGTAAAAATAATTACACAACATTGAGAAGGATGCAGTACTCCCAAACTCATTTTATGAAGCCAATATTACCTTGATACCACAGCCAGGAAAGGATACAACAAAAAAGAAAACTATAGACCAATATCCCTTATGAATATAGATGCAAAAATTGATAATAAAATCTTAGCAAACCAAATTGAACTGCACATCAAAAAAATAATTCATCACGATCAGGTGGACTTCATCCCAGTGATGCAAGGATGGTTCAACATATGCAAATCTATAAATATAATTCACCATATAAATAAAAGCAAAAGCAAAGGCCATCTGATTCTCTCAACAGATGCAGAAAAGGTATTTGACAAAATTCAGCACCCTTTTATGATAATAAATCTTAACAAAATAGACATAGCAAGGACATACCTTAAAATTATTAAAGCCATATATGACAAACCCATAGCCAACATCATACTGAATGGGGAAAAATTGAAAGCATTCTTGCTTGGAACTGGAACCAGACAAGGTTGCCCACTATCTGCACTTCTATTCAACAGAGTGCTGGAAGTCCTTGCCAGAGCAATCAGACACGAGAAGGAAATCAAGTGTATCCAAACAAGGGCATAAAATGTCAAACTATCACTCTTTGTTGATGATATAATATTATATCTAGAAAACCCCAAGGATTCAACCAAGAGACTCCTTGAATTGATAAATGAATTCAGTATTATCTCAGGATGCAAAATCAATACACAGAAATCAGAGGCATTCATATACGCCAATAACAGTCAAACTGAGAACCAAATCAAAGACTCAATTCCCTTCAAAATAGCAACAAATAAAATAAAGTACCTAGGAATATATTTAACTAAGGAGGTAAAAGACCTCTACAGGGAGAATTATGAACCACTGAGGATGGAAATAGCAGAGGACATAAATAGGTGGAAGACCATATCATGCTCGTGGGTTGGCAGACCTAAACATTGTTAAAATGTCTATACTACCCCAAGTGATCTACAGAGTGAATGTAATCCCTATTAAAATACCAGCATCGTTTTTCACAGATATAGAAAAAATAATTTTACGCTTCGTATGGAACCAGAGAAGACCCTCTATAGCAAAAGCAATCCTAGGCAATAAAAACAAAATGAGAGGCATCAATTTACCAGACTTTAAACAATACTACAAGGCTATAGTAATTAAAACAGGTTGGGACTGGAACAAGAACAGGGTCACTGATCAGTGGAATGGAAAAGAGAACCCAGATATAAAACCATCCTTGTATAGCCATCTAATCTTTGACAAAGCAGACAAGAACATACACTGGGGAAAGAATCCTTATTCAATGAATGGTGCTGGGAAAATTGTAGATGACTGAAACAGGATCCACGCCTTTCACCTCTCACAAAAATCAACTCACACTGGGTAACAGACTTAAACCTACAGTGTAAAACTATTAGAATTCTAGAGGAAAACATTGGAAATACTCATCTAGATATTGGTCTAAGCAAAGAATTTTTTTTTTTTGAGACAAAGTCTCATTCTGTTGCCCAGGCTAGAGTGCCATGGCATCAGCCTAGCTCACAGTAACCTCAAACTCCTGGGTTCAAGCAATCCTTCTGCATCAGCCTCCCAAGTAGCTGGGACTACAGTCATGAGCCACCATGCCTGGCTTATTTTTTCTATATATATTTTTAATTGTCCAGCTAATTTCTATTTTTTTTATTTTTGATTTTTTAGTAGAGACAGGTTCTCGCTCTTGCTCAGGCTAGTCTTGATCTCCTGATCTCAAGTGGCCCTCCCACCTCGGCCTTCCTGAGTGCTAGGATTACATACATGAGCCACCACACCCAGCCTGCTCACTTTTTAATGGTGGTGTTTGATGTTTTCTTGCTGATTTGCTTGAGTTCTTTGTAGATTCCGGTTATTGGTCATTTATTGGATATATAGCATGCAAATATTTTTCCCATTCTGTAGGTTGTCTATTCACTCTATTGTTTGTTTCCTTGGCTGTACACTGGAGAACAGCATTCCTATTCAATAAATGAAGCTAGGAAACTTGGATAGCCACATGTAGAAGATTGAAATAGGATCCTTACCTCTCACCACTCACAAAAATTAATTCAAGATAGGTAACAGACTTAAACCTAAGACATCAAACTATAAGAATTCTAGAAGAAAATGTTGGAAAATTTTTCTAGGTGTCAGCCAGGTAAAAAATTTATGAAGAAGACCTCAATGGCAATCACAGCAACAACAAAATTTAATAAATCGGACTTGATTAAATTATGCTTTCTATTTTAAATGACAATTAAATATAGTATAACTTATGATTCTACATTTAATCAAGTCAAACAGATAATTTGACTTTCTGGATGTTCATCGAAGATTTCTACTTCTGGACATGAAGACACCACAACACTAAGGTAGTGATTCATTTGCATAGCCATTACTGTATTCAAAATCAAAAGACAAAGGAGTACTTTAAACAATTTCAAGAAAAAAACATTTTAAAATATCTTGACAACAATTGGATCTATCCCACCATGGACAACAACATTGAGAAAGAAGATCACATGCAATGCAGCTGACATATGAGCAATATTTTGCTTTAGGTTGTATATAAATTCAATAGAAAAAAATGTATTTGTACTCAGATGTGAGGTACTTAAAAGAAGTTGAAAGTAATTCTTAATATATTAAATATATCAAAAAATGTACACTAGGATATCAAAGGTATTCTTTAATGTATGTTGCAATTCGACATAAACTCATATTTGATCATCTAGATATGATTAGATATTATTTATTATTATTACAATTAAACATCAAGATCAAATCTAGAGAAGAAATCTATAAAAGCAGGTTCCTAAATATAAATGTTACTTATGTAATAGAGCATATGCCCTCTAAGATCCTCAACTTTCTGTTTTGGAGGTATACATGAAGCTGGAATGGAGGATCCTGAACTGAAAAGGTAGCACCAGTTTAAAAATGTTACATATGGTATGATTCAAACTCTATGACATTCTGGAAAAGGAAAATCTATAGAGATGGTAGAAAGATCAGTGGTTGCCAGGCAATGATCAATAGGTGTAACATAGGACATTTGGGCAGCAGTGAAATAATTCCATATGAAACTCTAATGAAAGACATTGTACATTTATGGATATTATGCATTTGTCAGAACCCATAAAACTGTACCACACAAAGTGGTCCCTAATGTAAACTATGGACTTCAGGTAATAATAATGTATTAGTATTGGTTTATCAATAGTAACAAATATACTACACTAATGCAACATGTTAATAATAGGAGAAACTGAAGAGGGTGGGACAGAATGGAGATACATGGGAATTCTATGCTTTCTGTTCAAATTTTCTGTCAACCAAAAACTGCCTCAATCTAAAACTTCTCTGAAATATAGTC
This sequence comes from Cheirogaleus major, assembly GCA_963574435.1. NCBI lineage: Eukaryota > Metazoa > Chordata > Mammalia > Primates > Cheirogaleidae > Cheirogaleus > Cheirogaleus major. The sequence goes on from CAUYPO010039526.1 coordinate 67,300, forward strand.
TATTAATTAATGTGAAAAGCAGCATACATGAAGCATTTTTGTTACATGCAGTAGATATAAACTGCTGAGATTATCCTCAAGAAATATCATGGATAAATGTAAATATCATGGATATCCCAGAATCAAAGAATTGTAGAGCTCAAAGGTACCCAGAAGAAAATATCTACTCTTGCCTTAAAGATTTTTAAGGAGAAAAATTTTACCACTTTTTTTAGTAGCCTCTTCTAGGATTTAGTTACTTTCTGAGTCCACCAAATTACCCTGTATATTAATACTTCTGTCTTCTCTGAAGTGAAGAATGATTTGATCAAAGACTTTTAAAATAGCCATTCTCTACTAGAGGCAACTTCTTATGTGAATTACTGCTTTGCTTTTTTTTCCCCTTTGGTTGTGATTAAATGGCCCTGATGTAAGGTACAGTGAACTAATACACAGTGATGAGCAAAACTAGCTCATCTATAGGAAGCCTACCACTTAAAATTTATGTTTTTTGGGATTTCAGCATGTTTTTTCATATACTTAGTGGCTATTTATATGTCTTCTTTTGAGAAATGTCTATGCAACTCTTTTGTCCATTTTTAAATCAAATTCAAATTATTTTTTTCTATTGTGTTTTTGGAACTCTTTATATATTTTGGTTATTTAATCCCTTGTCAGATTAGTAATTTGCAAATGTTTTCTCTGATTCTATGGGTTGTCTCTTCACTTTGTTGATTGTTTCCTTTGCAGTGCAAAAGTTTTTTAACCTGATGTGATCTCGTTTGTCAATTTTTGCTTTGGTTGTCTGGGTTTTTGAGGCCTTACTCAAGAAATCTTTGCCCAGGCCAGTGTCCTGTAGTGTTTCCCCAGAGTTTTCTTCTAGTAGGTTCATAGTTTAGATGTCTTAGATTTAAACTTTTAATCCATTTTGATTTGACTTTTGTAGATGATGAAAGATAGGGGTCTAGTTTCATTCTTGGAGATATCATTTTGTCCCAGTTAAAATGGCTTTTATCTAAAAGAAAGGCAATAATGAATGTTGGCAAGGTTGTAAAGGAAGGGGAGCACTTATACACTGTTATAGAGAATATAAATTACTACAGCAACAATGGAAAATAGTACGGAAGGCCCTCAAAAAATTAAAAATAGAACTATCACATACTTCAGCAATCCCACTGCTGGGTACATATACAAAATAAACCCAAAAAACTATGACTATAAGAGACATCTGCACCTCCATGTTTATTGCAGCACTATTCACAATAGCCAAGATATGGAATCAACCTACGTGTCCATCAGTGGATGAATAGAGAAAGGAAATGTGGTACATGTACACAATGAAATATTATTCAGTCATAAAAACAATGAAATACTGTCATTTACAACAACATGGGTGGAACTGGAGGTCATTATGTTAAATAATCCAAGAACAGAAAAAGAAATACCATATGTTCTTATTCATAAGTGGGTGCTAAAAAACAAACAAACAAAAAATGAGAGTAGAATGATGGTTACTAGAGGATAGAAAGGGTAGCAGGGAGGGGGGATAAAGTGGGGATACTTAATGGATACAAAAATGCAGTAGTATAGAATGAATAAGATCTAGTATTCAGTAGCATAATTGGGTGACTATAGTTAACAGTAATTTATAGTGTATTATAAAATAACTAAAAATGTGAAATTGGAATGTCCCTAATACAAAGAAATAATAAATCTTTGAGGTGATGGATAACTCAATTACCTTGATTTGATCGGTACACATTGTATGTCTATATCAAAACATCACATGTACTCTATAATTATATACATCTATTATGTACTTATAATTAAAAATATATTTTTAAAAAATTTTAGCGTAGAAATTATCAAAGTCTAGAAAGTTATAAAATTATATAGAGAGCATACAAGTAAAATGTTACTTTTTTACATTGATCCTTACAACTTTGTTCCCACACTGTATTATGTTCATTTTTTAATGTCACAAGGGACAAAATTCTTTATTATAAAAAACAATGGTGATATAGCACCTCTTATATTTTCCTGGATAGAGCTGGAACCCATTCTATTAAGTATCCCAAGAATGGAAAAATAAGCACCACATGTACTCACCAGCAAATTGGTATTAACTGATCAACACTTAAGTGGACATATAGGAATAACATTTATTGGGTGTCAGGCAGGTGTGGGGGGAGGGGATGGGTATATACATACATAATGAGTGTGATGCACATCAACTGGGGGATGGACACGCTTGAAGCTGTGACTCGAGGGGGGAGGGAGGGCAAGGGAAATATATGTACCCTTAACATTTGTACCCCCATAATATGCTGGGGAAAATTTTTTAAAAAAATTTGACTAGTGTTCAAAACCCAGTTTAATTCACTCTTTTAATGTCAACATTTAGAACTATAATTTTTCAAGAAATTCTTTTTATTGGAATATTCAAATGCCAAGTACCCATTTTCAAGAAAAGTTAAAACCATAAAAGATAGTTACATATTTGAGTTTATAGTTGCTCAAGGGAAGATATGATAGAGAATCCATGTTGTGGATAGCTTATTTCTGAAATAAGTCTGCAGATGAATTAAAATGTTAATGTTTCAACTTATTTAACTGCCAATTGTTCATGCAGAGTCAAATGCCACTGAAAACATGATAATAAAGTGCCCAGCAAAATTATAAGGGGCACAATTTCTATGAACATGTGCTAGAAAGACTATGATAAATTATATTCTCATCATAATTATGGGAGCATGAAAGCGACTACATTTTCTTTTCATATGAAGAGTAAGCACTTTATCAGAGCATATTTCAAATAAACTTTGTATTATCTAATACTCAACATTAAGGACTCATTATCTTAGACAATTTTTTTTATTAATTTGTATTTCAATTAATTAGAAATTATAAATTCTTATTCAAATGAATCATGATCAAGGTCAGAATAAATTTCTTCTTCTGCCTTTGCTGTGCTCCAAATTTGTACCTCCCTCAATTTGTAGGTGTTAATCATGAACACTTTTTTCTTTTTTTTTTTTTCTCTTCAGTTCTAAAGGATAGCTACAGACACAAGGTTATGAGATTATGGCTTTTTACCTAGCAAGGTGGAAACTAATACCCTTACTCTTTAGTCATAAATCTTCTTTTTGATGTTTTATTATTTTTTTATTCTCTGTTGACACTATGGTAATCCATGAGGAGACTGACTAAAATATCTTACTTTACCATTCCCCTTAATGATATGTGTGTTTTTGTTTGTGTATACACTTACACATACCATTTCTATACTTAAATGTACATTAGGCCCCCATAAGTAATATTAATAATTGCATGTTTAAATTGCCATTCCCATATTGTGGATTTTTTTATTTACAACTAATCTCGTTGTAAAATGGTAAGATACTAGTATAACCCTCTGAAGACCTTACCCTCACGTATCACCTCTGCCCATCTTAGTGACATCCCTAATTGGTATGACCCAAACCCTCATTTCTTAATATTTTGAGTGCTTGGTAACCATAACTTTTTTAGATCAGAGTTGCTGCACTTGTTAATTCACAGTTGCAATTGCCCAATTCGTTCAGACATTGACTCTGAGGTGACACTTTAGCTATACCTTCACCACACAGTTCTAATGCCTTTTAAGGATTTCTAATGGAGGTAAATACAAACTTAGTCCTGGGATCCCTTGCACCTACCTTTCACTTAAAGTATGTTCCCTGGTGATTTATGGTCAAATATTCAATCTCTACCAGGGTCCAGCAGTTGGTTCTTTAAAACATATGTAATTCTCTGTTAGAGATGACATGGACTTACTCCAAAAATCCAGGGTCCCGTTTTGTAATTTTCCCTCTGATGTTTATCATAAAGGCCACATTGCATCTTTTTCCACCACTGAAATCATCAACACAATACAGTCTGCAGGAACATATGGCCCGACTGGCAGAACTGCTCGCACTGCAACATGGACCTGGTGCCAAGACATTTTTGCTCCAGGTCTCCCTAAAATTGGCAGCTTCCATATCACTCTGTTTATGGGCCAAAACAGCATTGCTAGGCGGGTGATATGCTATCTCTAGAATTCAAGAGGCCTTCCTAGCATTGAGTTTCCTTTTTGGTAGTAAGGGATGAAAGATAGAGCAATTTGTTTTTTGCTTTTGAGGAGAAGTGTTGGCACACCCCTAGCCATTGGATCTCTAAAATTTTTGACTGAAGTAGCAGATTCCTAATTCTTCATGGGGTTTGCCCCTCACCCTTTGGAGCACATTTTAACAGGATCACCTAGTTATCTCTTCTTCATCTTGCCTAATCAACATGACACCATCATTATAATAAATCAATGTGATATTCTGTGAAATATTCTTTAGGATATATTAAGACAAAGGAGGGTATGGTTAATGTGGCCATAGGGCAAAACTAATAAATGTTGCAATTTATTTAATGTGAATGTGAACTGTTTTTCATTTTCTTTCCTGATTGGGTTAGATTAGAATGCCCTAAATCACAGGCTGTATATTATGTACCCGAGGCTATGTTAGTCTGCCCTATTTATACCACTATGTCAGGAATGGCAGCTGTGATTTGGCCTACTACTTAGTTGATCTTATGGTAGTCCAAACTGATTCTCCTTGGTCTATTCATTGATAGAATGAAGCCAGACTGGTAGAAATATAATAAAAATAACATTCTTGAGGTCTTAAGGAATGGCATTAATCTCTACTTTTCCTCCCACCTCCAAGAGACAATACTATTATCTACTGATTGGAGGTGCATGAAGTTTCATAGGCTTCCACTTGGCCTTCCCCACTATGATGACTCTTACCTCATTGCCGAAGGATCCAATGTTACTAAAACGGTTAAATCAGTCAATTCCAAAAAGCATATCTGGGGACCATATAAATAACCAATGTTTGGATTTACAGACCTAGGTGACCTACAGTGAAATGAAATTTTTTTTTCTCCTCCACACTGAAGGAAAAGTGAACTGAAATTTGGCTAAGACTTCATTATTATTTGACATCCATATGCTCCTACTCTAAGAGGGGTCCATGGTAATGCTCAAGGTTTAAAAACTGTGTCCAATGGTCCTTGAAATATTGGTGTATTCTTGGTGTATTCTTTTTAACCCAGTGTATAATCATTCAAGTAAGTAGTCAGAGGTCCTTTTAAGGAAGTCTGGGATAAATCACTACAGTATATACTAGCTGTGGTATTGCAGGGTCCTTATCCCTAGGGCCAGATCATCTTTTTAGTCATCAAGTTCTGGCTCTGTTTTAAAAACTACTCTCAGTTTCATACGCACCATACACACACAGAGATGTGTACACAATTTAGTGGTACTATTGTTGGTTGCTCATCAATTTGACCTTAGGGATACTGTTGTCTTTGAAATATTTCCATGACTCTGTGTTTCAGGCCAAAGGAGCCACCCCAAATTTGTCTGTCACTTAAAACAGTTGCAACCCTCTGGCTTCTGGTGGTTAAATACTGCCACCTGGCTCCTATTATTTTGGGACAATGTTATTATTCTCATTGCTTTCAGCAAGCTCATTTCTGTCACAGCCTCTCTACCATCAGTCCTAATCTCCAGAGGACCGTCACAACTAATTTCCTAACAATGCCTGCTGCTAAGCATTTTTCTTGCTAGCAAATTTCTAATAGCATTGGTAAATGGTGTGTCTTCTAGGTCATAGAACATAATTCTCTACATTTTCTCATAATTCTCTGAATGACTACACATAATTTTTAGGCCTTACTTAAGTTATTCATTCCAGTATGCCTACTTTCCCTGGCCTTTAATCTCGCTACAATCTGCTCTATTTAGGCATTTTAATGTCACTCACTATAGGCCTTTTCTAAGCTTCTAGGTCCAGTCCTAGCAGCAAGTCTGTACCATCCTCTGGGGGCCCTGCCAGAATGTTAAATCCTGTTTACTGACATAATGCTCCAAGTCAATAATACACTGACATTTATCCAGGTTTTCGTTCCAGTGTGTTTTTGTTTTTATTTTGTTTTTGATCAAGCACCCTCAGATTTCTCTCACTGTCCCTAGTGATAAATGCTGCCACATTCCAGCAGTTGTTTTGGTGTATAATCTTTTTACTCTTCAATTAGTGCAAGCGTGGCTTGACTGGATTATGCAGCAACTTAATTCTAATTATTGTCCCATAGGCCAAGAGAGAAGGTGGGGCCATCTCCTGACAGCACCAACTATGGCCTCATGAGGAAAGATCTCTGTATTTTCTTCTTGAGGGAGTAATAACCCTTAATGAGGATTGGGAAGGATGGGACACATCTCTAGGCTTATGTGGTTCAGACAAATGTGAGGAGTAGGAATCTTCAGAGACTTCTACACAGATGTCCCCAAATTATGTGTAAAGGTCCCAGGTTTTTTCATCTAGGATCTGGACTTTGGTGTAACAAAGCTGCCTTAGTTGAACATTTAATGATCTTTGAAGTTCAGCTGCTCTGACTATTAGATCTTATCCTTGTCTTCCCTTGTTTTCTGCTTGCCTACTGCATGAGATGATCCATTTTTCTGTCTCCAAATTCTCTGGTTCTCACGCTAAGTTTTCAATTCTTAATTATCTGCCATAAGCTATTTATTATCCACTTGTAAGGTAGATAGTAACAGCATCAAATTCCTCTGTCCTTGTATTTATTATCTATCTTGTACATTTCAAACATCTGAATCATGGCATAGGCTGGTGTAGTGTTCTCTTCCATTAGGCCAAATCACTGGTGAATACCTGAACAACCAGACAACTGCCCAAGCCAGGGGATATGCCTTACCACCAGGTGTATCTTGAGTCCTATCTGAGTGGCCCATCTTCCTGTTGGTCACAACACAGTTTTTAAGAAAAATATCCTAATTCTTTGTTTCTTTCCTGTCTCCCTTTCTACAGAATATGGAATGTAAGACAAAAACATAGACAGAGTTGGAAAACATCTTTTTGAAAGCCCAGCTACTATAGTATAATGTATCTGACCAGGGGCTTATAAAACAAACGTTATATTAATTTTCTATTTTTTGTTTTATTGCCCTGTCCATAAGACAGGGTAGAATCTCTCTAAAGGGACCTGAAAAGAGATGGTCATAAAAAGAGTATCTCAATCAATATCTCAAAATGTTTTCTGTTACACATGTAAAGGATCTTGAGAGAGGATTATCTGAGTGTATCCACTGTAAGCCCAAAGACATTATAAGAGAAAGGAAAGAAGCTCAGTACCACAAAAGGCAATGTGAAGAGAGAAGGAGAGAGAGAGAGAGAGAGAGAGAGAGAGAGAGAGAGAGGGAGGAGATTGGAAGAAACCCCTCTACTGACTTTGAAAATGCCACATAGAGCCATGAACCAAGGAATGCAGGTAGCCCCTAGAAGCTAAAAAGGTAAGAAAATACTTTCTCCCCTAGAGATTCTAGAGGAATACAGCCCTATTGACACTTTCATTTTAGGACTTCTGATCCCTAGAACTGTAAGAAAATAAATGTACATTGTTTTAAGATGCAAAGTTTGTGGTAATTTGTTAGAGGAGCCAGGTGTTAAACCATCAGGTGTTAAAACTTTGGGTTTAAGTTCCAATAATTTTTCTTAAAATTACAGCAGAACATCCTATGAGTAAGGTGTTTGAGAGAGAAAGTGTTTTTAATTCCAAAATATTTACTTTTAAATTAGTCACCAAATTGGAGGTACCCAAAAGATGGACTTTACAATAAAGTAATAATAATAACTATTGAAGAATGCAAAGTATTATAAGAAAAAGTGTATCCATTTAAATAAGATATAATATGTTGTGAGAAAAAAAAGAATTAGAGAAATATTATTAATGTCTATTCTAGTCCTCCACAAAGAGATATAACACCTAATCCTCTGGCCTGTGTCTGGGATTATGGTGAGGATTCAGGAAGTTATCACACAATAAAACTCCATATAAGTCAGATGGGGATAATATGAGAGTGGGTGGATATTTGATTCAGTGAAAGACAGTAGCAGGAAGTATCTCCAAGCCTTGCTGAGAATCCCAGGTGTACCACAACACCTGAATGCCTGCGTGGTGGCGACTGAGTAATAGGCTAAGCAATTGGGCCTAAAATGAAATTGGGTGACAGGTTGCATCTAATGGATGAAAGCGCTCTACTGAACCTGGAGGTACCTCATATTCTGAAAAAGGAGTACGTAGAGTGATTTGCATGCATGCAATATTCAAAGCAAAGAAAGGACATGCTAGTACCTTCTCATGATTCTATGCACAATAGGTTTGGATATATAAGAATAAGTGGGGATATCACATATTAGTAAAAACCACAGTAGAGGACTATTGGAAACTCTGGGCCAGGCATATCTTTCTAATACCAGAGCTACATGTAAGATCCCAGGGTTTTGGATCTTATCTGTAAAATGATGAGAAGAAAGAGGATGGAAGGAGAGTTTCTGAATCAACAGAGTTTTCATACAACAAAAAATAGACAATTTACCTTTGAAAATCAATATTAAAATCATTGAGCAAAGTAAGAACTGAGAGCTAACCATTTTTATAGATGTATACAGAAATTTCATATTTTTGGTAAGCTGAGTTTTATTTAGTAGCCCTGAAATACTTTATTTATACACTAAAGAATTCAATAATATAAAGTAGATATGATTTTTATTTCAATTTCTATTTCCATTGAAACTTAGAGAGTATTGCAGCTAGTGAATGATGCTGAGAAAAAAAAATGTTTCCTGAATTTCTACACATCATGTATGAAGTCCTGGATAGTTTTTGCTCCAAACTATCTATTCAAAGATGTTGGTGTCACACACAGCCTTGAAATAGAAATAGCGTCTTCTTTCTGGGCAGAGGGCAGATTTGTTTTTAGACCAGGTTAATGATAATGTCTTCCTACAGTGCAAGGTTGGGCAAGTTTGTCAAAAGCCCCCTCAAAAATAGTAAACTACCTAAGCTCAGAGTTCTTCAGCTGTGTCACAAACACGCTGTGCATGCAACATTCATTTGGGCCTCCTTTACTGCACCCAAGAGGTCAAGAGGAACTTATGCAAACATGAAGCTCACAATGCTGGATATGCCATGCATAATAAATCCTGTGTTTTTGACTCTCAAGTTTTTTTGTCTTCTGCCAGCATCTATGGCCCTGTGGTGGGCTAACTTGTTTGCTAGCTTGCAAGCAAGGTAACATTTCATATCCTTCATAGTTCTTAGACATGGTAGAAGTAATAATAGAGTTTGGACAATCTGACTGTAAAACAATAACTTGAATCCAAGAATCTGAATGAATATTAAACAATGCCTACTGAGAGAGTCAGCTAAAAAGAAACTAGCACAAGTATAAGAAGGAAACTTGCTAGTTCCCTTAGCAAGATCAAACTCTAGTATTCTCAAGTTGACAAGAAGAGAATTTCTTTACATTATAAGCCACATTATCAATATCTTTGTTTTCTAAGGTATAACTGGCAAAACACTCTTTTAGAAGAATGTGCTTCAGTAAATCATAGCCAAAAAAATTATGAGGAAAAAGCAACCTTGATATGACTTATCCTTCTTAGAAATTCTCAATACATTAGAATTTAAACTCTCTGAGAAACCCTCCAATAAAGACCCTTGTTTAAAATATTTTACCCCAAAATTTTCCAGACTAATTTGATAACAGAATTTCTACTAGAATCCTATGAATCTAGTGTCCCACTGAACATATTTTGAGAATACTAATTGGGATGGATGTGTAGGGAAGTTTAAATTTTTCCTCTGAAGGTTTGATAATTTGAGTCTAAAAAATAAACTGACAATAGACAGATTAACAGAAGAAAAAGCATATAAATTTACCAACATGTAAGCATTCAGAAGTCATACAAACTATGAAACTCAAAGAAGGACCAGATGATTGAAACTTAAATATCTTCTTCATAAGGGAAAGGGAAGTGGGGATGTAGGCAAGTTTAGAGGAAGAGTAGAAGATTTTTAGGAGAGATGAATGGACTCAAAGAACAGACAATAACTTGGGACAGAGTTCTTCTAGGCTCTGGAGGAGGTGGCAGCAAGTTATTGGGAGGTGAGGGGCAAACCTGTACTGAGAATAAAGGTTGTCTTATTATGTAAAATTTCTCTGTTAACAGTCCTCAAAAGAACATATGAAAAATTTGCTTGGGTGGATGTGGTGACAATCTCTAGTTTCTCATTTGGTGAGTACTCTCCCCTGATTAATAAAATTTTAGATAGGTATTAAAGGTAATTGTGTTTCTTCTGGAAAAATTTCCTCAGTCAGATAAGAGAACTTCAAAGACAGCCCCTCTCAGTGCTTGGGGGAGAGAAACCTGGCAAAATCAGAGAGACTTTGATTTTGAGGCAGCTTCTAAGGCCTTCCAATTTCCTTTTATTCAAAGCACATATGGTAGTAACATTCATCAGGTGTTGGGCAGGTGGCAGGGGGAAGGAGATGAGTATATTCACACCTAATGTGTACGGTACCCATTGTCTGGGGGATGGGCAGGCTTGCAGCTGTGACTCAGGTGAGGCAAAGGCAATGTATGTAACCTAAATTTTTGTACCCCCGTAGTATTCTGAAATAATAATAAGAAAAAAAATACAAAATCCTCAGCATGCTACAGTGCCAAACTTTGGGGTTTCATTTCCTGAGTCTCAGTATATGTATCCTCTGAATCTGTTCTCATCCTGTTATTGCAAAGCCATGAATAACTCCTAGTTTAAATGGCTTTGCCTGTACTAATAGAAATAAGAAAAGATTTGTGAGTACACAATTGGGCTGTAGAAATTATTCTTAACTTTGGATTCATGATAAAAAGTCATCAAAATGATGCTTTTTAGTTGATATTTTTAAAGCTCTCTGGACTAATATAAGTGCAGCCAGAGTTAAGTACTACTATGTAGAGCAGGACCTCATTCCCAGAAAAATTATAAACAAAAATCTAAAGTCTATATACTATTCTGACAATATAGTAGATACTAGTTACATATGACTACATAAATTTTAATTTAAATTAATGTAATTAAGCAAAATTAAAAATTCTATTACTTAATCATACTGATTGCCTTCCACACACTCGATAGCCATGCAGAACTACTGACTACAGTTTCGAACAAGATAAACTTATATTTCCATCATTCCAGAAAATTCTATTAGACAGTGCTGATATGTAAGCTACAGAGTTGTGTCCCTGTATAACTAGCCAAACTTAGAGGATCTAGATTTAATTTTATTAAGACAGGCAGTAGTTTTCCCTAAGGAGGAACAAAGGTGGTGTGGACACAAATCTATACAGAGCATTTTGACGTATGTTTATGTGTGTGTGTGCATGTGTGTTGTCCAAATAATCGTGATAGTCTCACTTCTTTGCCCCTCTGAAATGTACAGTGATCTAAAATTATGGAACATTATTGCAGAGCTGATACAAAGAAAAAATTGTCAGGAAGGACTTTTGCCTTTAAAAGCCTAGCTATAGGAAGTTTTTCAATTAATCAGTGCTTATTATCTTTATGTTACTTCCCAAAAAGACTTTCTCTAATATCATTACTATTGATTTTCTCCCTGAGTGTCCTTGGTTTCTGTGGCTCTTATACTAGAATAACCTTATATCTAGGGAAGAAATCATGGCCAATAGTTTTCTCAACTATTTTCTAAGATGTCACTATTAACCTCAAGATCCGAGACTATAATAGCAATTTTTCTTCAGCATACTACCAACAGAAGACTACAAAAATATCTCAAGGAAAAAATGCAAATAGTCAAAAGGAGAAATTATGTGGTGTCATGAAAACACCCTATTCCTATTGTTACATAAGAAAAGAAAATGAGTTTTTGCAATAGTGATGGTAATATTTAGCTAATCAATGTAAACTGTGGAGATAACATTCCATGGTTATCAAATGTGTGTCATTTAATAAATGGCATGAAGCATGTGAAAAAAACAACTCTTCTATGATTACTCATGTTATTTTAAAAATTAGTCCTTAGCTGTAGGGAATGGTGGTTTGCTATATCCTTTTTCTGGGGTGCCTGAGAAAGGGAGAATCCAAGAAAATAATTTTCTGACTCCAATCCAGATTTCTTAAGCACAAACTCTCATTGAATAGAAAAATATTCATACTTATTGATGACAAATGTTAAGAACCATTCTTAATACCCTAATACTGTGTTCATGTTGCTGTCATTTTATGGAACTAAAGAAAGAAACTAAATGTCCCATTTCTTTACCATGTTTTTGTTTGGTCTTCTAATATTCATGGAAATTTTGCAAGGTATATGTGATTAGAGAATACTATGATTGAATTTGAGAGTATCCTTAATAACTACAAAAACTTTCCTGAAACTAAACCTCCTAGAGAAGTGAAACAGAGAGCAAAGACAGGGAAAAGCTTTTCCAAATGAGCTATATAATAATAACTGTCAGGAACATAGCATTCACATATGAAAATTCTTTCATAGTGGTTTTCTATCCAGCATATAAGAAGCTTGAATGTCATCACTCTGTCCTAAAAACAAGTAAATAACTGAACATACTAAAACATCAATAGCTTTTCTGTGCTCTGTCAGAGAAGTGAAGTTGCAGAAAACAAACAGACAAAAGAAACACTGCCCAAATTTGGAGAGACAGGCAAATACAGAGAATCACAACTTACTGGAGAAGAGATTCCCAAGATGAAACCTCTGTGGGAACCAGTGCTGGAGTACAAAAACATAAACTACAATTAAAATGTTGCTAGACAACTCTGAGAGCCAAAAATGCCCAAGCAAAAGGGTCACAGAAAAACCCAAACTTTTGTGAGTTTAACCTCCAGGAATTTGACCAGGTATTCACAGTGAATATCAGAGGAAAATATCTCCTCATGCTTCCAGCAAAAAGGAATCATTTTGAAAGATGCCAGAGCATTTTGTTCTTAACAAACCCAGCCCTAAAGCAGAGTTATTTTAACAGAGCATAAACTGTTGTGAAATTTTTCAAAGCCTAACCAACCTGGAGGAATGAAAATAGCCAACTCCAGCCCAATCTAGTCTTCCACAAGGGGAAGGGAAAATAGACATCTTAAGGCCACTCTATGCATTTTCTCCCATCTAAGGTGGGGTAGAAGGATTGAGAGCACTTGTGAAGTTCATAGCCCAGAGGAACAGGCTCACTAAAAACTAAGATTTAATCATGGGGCTGTAGAATTCTTTCCTTCCCAATCCTGCCACATTGCCATCACATTACTCAACTCCATTTACTGTAGTTCATTTATCCACTAACTATATCATGCCTCGCTATCAAGACAACATTACAAGGCATATTAAAAGGCAAAAAACACAGTTTGAAGAGACAAAGCAAATATCAGAAACACACTCAGATATGATAGAGATATTGAGATAATAAGTCCAATTAATTAATTAATTAATTAATTTCAGAATATTACAGGGGTACAAATGTTTTGACTACATGAATTGCTTTTGTACAGTTTGAGTCAAAGTTATAAGTGTGCCCGCCTCCAGATCGAGTGCATTGTAACCATAAGGTGTGATTTTATCCGTTCCCTTCTACCCCTCCGACATGTTTAATTTCCATTGAGTTTTATTTCCTATGTTCAGATGACTGTTGATCAGCTCGTTTCAATTTAATAGTTAGTGCATGTGGTGTTTCTTTTTCCATTCTTGTGATACTTCCCTTAGAAGGATGGTCTCCAGTTCCATCCAGGTTGTTACAAAAGGTATTGGTTCTCCATTTCATTCTATGGCTGAGTAGTACTCTATACATATACTACACTTTATTAATCTACTCATGTATTGATGGGCACTTGGGTTGATTCCATATCTTTGTGATTGTGAATTGTGCTACTATAAATGTTTGAGTACAAGTGTCTTTGTTATAAAATGGCTTTGTTTTTCCCATTGGAAAAATGGCTTTTTTTCTCCTGCATCTCCCTGGACCACTCTTGTGTCCTGGGGACACCAGGACTAGCCTGTCTGTCTAAGTCACCAGTGTGTGATCCTGCAAAAGATGGGCAGGAAGCTCCCAAATTATAGTGGCCCTTCTCCCCATGGTAAGCTCAACTGGGAGTGTGCACCTGCCATAGAGAAGCAGCCATTAGTGAGCATCTCGATTCAGAGTGCTCTCCTGGTTGCAACAGGTGGGAGAGGGGTTGTGGCTACTTGTCCGCCTGACCTCAAATTACTTTCTCTGATGCCTTGAATAGGGGAAGAAGTGTCTAAGTGCAAGAAATCTGGCACTCTGGTCTCTCATGGCTGTCTCCCATGGGGTGTCCCTTATGGACACCTGCTGTTTGCTTGTTCACCCCACTATTCCTATTTAGCCACTCTGCCTGGGGTCATGGAGGGTGGAATAACCTTCAATATACTTCGTGTCCAGCTGTTCACTGAAGGCACCTACATGAGGAAGAGAAAACCTTACCCTTCCACTGGGGTTTGAGCCTCTCTGGGTTTGATCTGTGTCACCATCTTCTCCTCTCTGTCTTCTTTCTCACCTTCACAGTTGTTCTCCGTGGGGTCTCTGTTGTCTCTCTCTGTGATCCACACCTGAGCTGCAACTCTTCTCTGCTCTCCTCAGTTCAGTATTCTACCTCCCAGCGAGGATGATCCGACAAATGATGTCTGTAGTTAGCCACCCCTAACAATTCGATAAGTCCAGAAATTTTAAACTAATATAATTAATATTCTAAGGGCTCTAATATATAATGTATGCAGCATATAAGAACAGATGAACAATATAGGCACAGAGATAGAAGTTCTAAGAAAGAAGTTTAAAAAATGCTAGAGACTAGATACACTGTAATAAAAATAAAGAATACTTTTGATGGGCTAAGCAGTAGACTGGACTCAGCTAAGAAAAAAAAAAATCTGAGCTTGAGAATATCTCAGTAGAAACTTCCAAAATATAGAAGAAAAGAGGGAAAAAAAAGAGGGAAAAAAAGGAAACCAAATATCCAAGAACTACAGATAACCTGCCAAAACTTGGAAGCAAGTTTTCCAAGGGATGGGTTGTCCTTCCTTAAGTAAGTGGATAAATAAATTGTGGTACACTGAGACAACAGAATGTTATTCAGAGCTAAAGTAAACGTGCTATAAAGCTATAAAAGACATGGAGAAATCTTAAATTTATATTATTAAGTGAAAAAAGCCAATCTGAAAAACTGCATACTATATAATTCCAACTATATGACATTCTGGATAAAGCAAAACTATGGAGGCAGTCAGATCAGTGGCTGCCAGGCATTAGGTGGGAGGAAGGGCTGAATAGGCAGAGAACAGCATTTTCAGGGTAGTGAAACTATTCCGTTTAAAACTATAGTGGCAGATATATTTCATTATACATTTGTCAACTCTTTAAAATGTACAACCAAGAGTGAACTTTAAGGTAAAGTGTGGCCTTTGGGTGATAATAACGTATCAATGTAGGTTTGTTTATTGTAACAAATATACCACATAACAAATAAACCAATATAACAACAATCCACCCAGTGGGGGATTTTGATAGTGGGCGACGCTATGTACTGGGGATGGACAAGGTGTATATGGGAAGTCTCTGTACCTACCCTTGAATTTTCCTAGGAACCTAAAACTGCCCTGAAAAATAAAATCTGTTAAAAATGCTTTTACATAATTTTCTTTTCTTAATTCTCATAAGAATCACACAAAGTCAGCATGATAGGGATTGTTCTATTCATTTTACAGTGGAAATTGAAACTTATACTGGCTTATAAAATGAGAAATTATAATAACTGAGTTATAAATGAATTTTCCAACTCTGGTTTACTGCTTTCTTCATGTAGCATCTTGCCTCTTGTAAAAACTGATATGCCTTGGTGTTTATTGAAATTATATATATCATTTAAATCAATAATAAAGTTATACAGATTATTTAAATCAATGTTTATTAGCATTTAAAACCTTTAGAGGCTGTGTATGTATGTGTATGTGTGTGTGTGT
>CAUYPO010039536.1:0-13711 GCA_963574435.1 Cheirogaleus major
AAAATTTCAATTAAAAAATGGTATCAAAATGTTACTGACACTCTCACTGTGCTCCTCCCATAAAAGGATCTGAGTTCAAATGATTTTAAAGAACAGATAATTTCCCATGCTATTTAAAGTGTTTTGGCATATATGAAGAGAAGGAAAAGCATCCAATTTATTTTACTCAGATGATGTCAGTACTAAAAACCGCACGTGGAATCCCAGTGTACAAAAGAGGCTTTAGAACATGAAGCCTCTCTGGCTGAGGCACGCGGGGAGCTTGTGCTCATTGACTTGCTCTCTCCTGTCTTCCCAGCCTCCCACCACGACCTCCGCCACCGCCCCCTCCGCACCCCCAACCACAGTTCAGGCTTCTGTGGAAACTAAGGGCTATGCAGCTTGCTGTTCCAAAATCACTGCTCTCGCACAATCCTAATTATTGAAAATGATAGCTGTGAAAAATCCCAGACAAAACGCTAGCTTTTTAGCTAGTCAAAAATGGTTGTGGGCAGGAAGACAATGTTAAATCAGCTTAACAATAACCCACAACCTCAGACTAACTGCATCAATTTTAATGTAAGTCATTGGTAGCAACATAATTCAGAACATTTTAATATTTTAAAAATTAGAAGATGTTCTTGTAGAACTTCACATTTTATATTTTCACATCATTGTGTAGAATAAAAGCTAGATATCCTATTATTTTGGGTATGGATAATTCATAATAATTTAGTTGTAAGGGATCTTCTTTCTTTCCCAGAAAAAGTCATTCATGGTTCCTTGTACTCATGTGTTTCCCAGTTAAAAACTATAAAAAATTTGTTTGAGATGTTCATTTTTTGTGAAGAAAGACTACTGCTCCTCTATTTTTTCATTGGCAAGTCATTGACAGACTTCTTCTTGCTATTATTTTAATATGCATCAAGATGATTTATTTTTGTAAGAAAGAAGTATTTATAAGCACTTAAAAGACTAAATTAGATAAAATATTAACTATTTTACAAAGATTTCTTTGCCAAAGTAAGGCTTTTGAAGAAGAGTTATTGAACAGATATATCACAGTTTTATGTTCTGACCTTAAAATCAACAACAATTTTTAATAATAACAATTACAGTTCTAATTTGTTGGGTTCTCTGTGTCAGTTTATATGCTAATAATTTATCTCATTAATTCTCAATGACAAAGCAATGAGATGAATATTATCCCCATTTTACCTATGAGGGAACTGAGGAATTGAAGAAGTTACATGATTTCCCCAGCTGAGAGTTGATGAATAGTGGCGCAGTAATTCGAAGCCAGTTCTCTGTGATTATACAGTTCTCTTAACTACTGCATTGATACAAATAATACAGAATTGCACAGGTGATTATGGACATACAGAGGTGGACATTTCACCAAGCCTGGCAGATGTGAATCTTAAAGAGTATGAATTAGCTGAAGGTATAGAGACAGGTAGAGGGAGTGGGGGTAGAAAAAAGGAATTCCAGGTAGAGGGTTCTGCAAATAGGGCATCTTATACTGCTACTTCTAGTGTACTAGGAGTATTAAGTGACAGTGCTGGAGAGGTAAGGTCCAAATTTTGGAGACTCTGTGTTGAAGAGCTTGAGCATTATCTTCTATAATAGAGAGACACTGGTAAGTTTTAGTACATATAATGACATGGTAATATTTGTGTTTTAGGTAAATCACTTTTGAATGGGTGAAAAGATGGTTTTAGAAGATAAAACTAGTAGTAAAAACTGGTAGTGAAACACAGTTTCAGTTTTCCATGTGAAAGATTATCAAGACTTTCAGTTGGGTCAGTGGTACTAGGAGATCCATTTGAGATGCAGTTGAGATATAAATTTTTCAGGACCTAATGATGCTTAGTTCTGGACAGTGAGAAAGAGAAAGTGGTAAACAATAAGTGCCTGGATAAGCTTTACAGCTTGTATAACTGGCTGAATTGTAGACTCACCAATTAAGGCAGAAAAATACAGGAAGAGGGTCAGGCAGAGGATAAAATGAGTTCGGTTTGGGGCATGTTGGGTCTGACACAGTCAAGTGGTGACAGTCAACAGAAGTTTACTATATGAGTCTGACATTCTGGGCAGAGATTTGGGGTACAGGAATCATCAGTATCTATGGTAGGTGCAGCTATTAGAGTGAATGAGATCACAGTACAGGTGAGAATAGTGGACTGTAGATGGACCACTGGGGTACCTAGGTTGGTTGAAGAATGGGGAACCCACAAAGACACAGAGCAAGATTAATCAGATGTATGATGAAAACCAACATGGTGTGGTGTCAGAGAAACCGATAGCATTTCAGAAAAATGATAAACAGTGTGCAGTGCTGTAGAGAGGTGTAGTAAGAGTTGAAAAATGTCCACTAAATTAGACAATATAGATAATTGGTAACTTTTGCAAGAAGAGATCTAGTAGAATGGTGTTGACAAAAACCATGACATATTGGGTTTAGAAGTAAGGGCATGAAACCATAAGAATTCAAAAAGAAAATTGTGGAAAAACATCAGTCAGGCGAATAATTTATGAAGAAGACCCCAGAATCAATTACAGCAACAACAAAAATAAATAAATGGGACCTGATCAAATTAAAAAGCTTCTGCAAAGCCAAGGAAACAATAATTAGAGCAAATAGACAACCTACAGAATGGGATAAAATATTTTCATGTTATATATCTGATAAAGGGACTTTAACTAGAATCTATAAAGAACTCAAGCAAATCAGCAAGAAGAAATCAAACAACCCCATTAAAAAGTCTATGAAAGACATGGACAGAAACTTTCCAAAAGAAGATAGACTAATGGCCAAGGAACATATGAAAAAATGCTCAACATTTCTAATCATCAGGGAAATGCAAATCAAAACCGTAATGACTTATCACTTAACTCCAGTGAGAACAGCTTTTATAAAAAAGTCTCAAAACAACAAATGTTGGTGTGGATGTGGAGATATAGGAACACTCATACACTACTGGTGGGACTGCAAACTAGTAAACCTCTATGGAGAGTAGTATGGGGATACCTCAAAGAACTAAAAGTAGACCTACCATTTGATCCAGCAATCCTACTACTGGATATTTATCCAAAGGAAAAAAAGACATTCTATAAAAAAGACATCTGCACTCGAATGTTTATAGTAGCACAATTCACAATTGCAAAGATTGCAACTGAAGTTACCATCAGTACATGAGTGGATTAATAAAATGTGGCATATGTATGCCATGGAGTACTACTCAGCCATAAAAAATGGTGAACTAATACGTCTTGTATTAACCTGGATGAATCTGGAGCCCATTCATCTAAGTGAAGTATCACAAGAATGAAAAAAAAAACCACCACATGTACTCACCATTAAATTGGAACTAATTGATCAACACTAATGTGTACATATGGGAATAACAGTCATTGGAAATCAAGCAGGTGGGAGGGGGGAAGAGGGCATGGATAAAATCACAACTAACAGGTACGATGTACACTATCTGGGGGATGGGCATGGCACAAAAGCAATTTATGTAACTAAGTCGTTTGTACCCCCATAATATTCTGAAATAAAACAAAGCAGACCCCCGAAAAATAAAAATAAAAACCTTGAAAACACACACACACACACAAAAGAAGTAAATGTTGGATTGGGAATTCAGACAGCAAACATGGAATTCTCTTTCAAGTATTTTAGATGATAAAGGAAGAAGACTGAGTAGTAAGTAACTAGAGGTGCAATTTTTGGGGGGAGGGGTTTCAGGTGGTAGAATTTAGCAGTTTTCTAGGTTGTGGGAAAGGAGACTACTGAGAGGAAGATGTTGAAGATACAGGAGAGGGTGTGACCAATGTGCAGGTCCCAGATGAGGCCCAAGACTGGAGTGAAGAGACAGGCAGAAAGTACATCTTGCATAGGCCTATAGGGCCATTTTTCTAGAAGGAAAGGAATGAAGATGGCTGTACATGAAGATCACAAATAGGTTGTGTGTGTATGCCAGTCCACTGATAACACAGCTGATTTCAGCCATCTGGAGAAAGAAGGAAGCAGTGACAACTCTTGAAAATGAATGTGGTGAGAGATGAAGGGAGTAGTGAAGGTTTATACTAGTTTTTTGAAGTGCTGGAGTTAAGAAAAAAAAAAGCAACCAAAGAATTGTTCTAGGGATTGTGTCTTAGTTTGTAGTGACTACAATGCAGAGACTGTGCAGGAATAAGCTGGGAATAGTTGAAGGCCTGGAGTTTAAGCTTTGACTTTGGCAACTCAGTTTATAGGTGCTGAAACATGGGTAGGAAGATAATATTTCCTTTAGACCAGTGATTTTCAAACCTGACTGTTACTTGGAGAACTTTTAAAAAACAGTGATGTCAGAATCACCCCCAGAGATTCTAGATTAACTGATCTGGTGCGGTACAGATAGGATCATCTGTATTTTTAAAGATCCCCAGGTGATTTGACTATGCAGTCAGGGTTAAGAACCACTGCTTGAGACCAGTGGTCAGCAAATGTTTTAGCAAGGTCCCCAAGTGATTTGCATGCGGATTCTAGTTTGAGAATCATTTATCTGCTCCAGGCCATATTCCCATATTCCCACCCAGCTCAGAAAGTAGGGGAGCCTCATCATTCCTCCTGTTGTCTCAGTGCCTTTTCAGACGAAGCTAGAGAGCATTTAAGGAGAACTTTGTGGTAAGCGGCTGTCATCCAGGTGTTCTGAACTGCTTAACAATTCAGATAGTCTGGGTTTTGGTCCTAGAGATGTAAGTGGAAAGTTGATGTTCTGTTATAAAAATGAGGAGTTTAATTTATATTTTAGTACATATAGAGGTTCTATCTTTTTACAGAACAAGCATACTAAGCTTCTTAGAGGCAGGACCAAACTTTTCTTTAAGAAACACTTTGAATTAGTTCAATAGCTTTTTAAGGACTTTGTTTTTAAAGACCCCACTAGAATTAAAACCAATGGCATGTGAGAGATCATTTCAACTTTGCTTTGTGAGAGGAAACCATGAAATAATATTAAATATCTAAAAACTAGCATGTACACTGATAGAGAGACTGTTACTGAAAGAAGTGTCCCTATTTAAGCATTGTACAGATTAAAAAAGTGAATTATTTAGCAAATAAGACTTGATTCATTTCAGAGAAATGGGAAAAGAAGCAGAACTCAGAGCACCTTATTACAACTCTGATATGGGAAATTCAATTAACTTTTTTAAACTTTGGTTTTATAATCTGTAAAATGAGGATAATGTTTTCTGGACCATTTTTTCCAGAATTATTATAAATATTAAATATATAGGAATGTGCTCTGAAAAGTACTAATTGATACTAAGATGTAAACTAAGTCATGCTATTGTGTGTTTTCAAGAGCTAGACTAAGGCTGTATTTCTGGGCTGACAAAACAAACACTAGGACTGTCTAAAACAGTCTTCAAGCTGAACTGAAGTATTTGTTCCTTAAGAAACAATTTCCCTTTATCTCCAATTACTACACGTTAGCTGACTTACTTCCCATTTGACTCTGGTAAGAATAAGATTAATAATGAGACTGCAGCAAGAGTAAAATGTTAATCCCCCCAGGATGCGGAGGAAACCACATGCATACAAATGTGTTTAACATTGATTTCCCACGTTATTTATTTTGGCTAATTTCCTTTAAACTCACATGTATGTGTGGATTCAGGCACCTGTTGAAGAGAGTATTAAGCATTGACTTATTTTGTTCATTAATCTTTTTTTATTACCTCATTCTCCCTGTTTTGTAAAATACAAAACATCACTTCTTTTTTAAAACAGTAATTGGACAAAGAAAGACAAAAAAGATCATAGGCTCTTAAACTTTTATGCTATACTTATATGACCATAAGGGAATGACCTCCTCTGACTCTCTACATTTTCTTTCAACAAGTTCGATCTTGCAGAAATTTTAAAATATGAATACTAAATCGGTATTTAAAAATAATATACAGCTGATAGACCTTAAGAAAGGTGTTACTGTCTCCTACTTAAGAGGGGCATTACTGTCATGCCACTCTTAACAGAACATTCTGATGATAGATTATTGAAATGGTAAAAAAATGCATGCAGAGTGGTCCTTTCCAGTTATATCTCCCAGTATACTTCTGTGATGTGTACATTATGCTCCAGCCAAACTAGACTGTTTCTCAAAGGAGTATGCATTTTTCTGTGGTTGGAACTTTGCTTATAATAGTCTATATTTAGAAAGCCCTCTAGCCACCTTTTACTGACAAAATCCCATCCATCCTTCAAAGCTCAGCTCACAAGCCTCCTCATTCACATATCCTTCCTGATCCTGCCAACTAGATGTGATATTTATCTCCTTTGAGCCCTCAAAGCACTTTGTATGTACCTCTCTTATGGCACTTAGCTTATTTTGCCTTATGTTTTAGTTATTTGTGACCTCGACTTCTTTTCTCTGCTAGGCAGCTGGAGAGTAGGGACTATGTCTTCTTTATTCTTGAAACTCTTGAAAGTTAATTCTGCTATTTCCTCAAGAGATCATTCTTGAGGAGACTAAGGACAGACTGGTCAGAAAAGGGACAATACATCAAGCTTAAGTTTCTTTGCCTTTTGGATAATGTTGATCAAAGGGGAGTATGTTATATTTAATAATGGAAATGTATCTAGGTTAGAAGTAGAAATATAATATGTTAAGTAGGTGAATGAAAATGCATGTAGAGATTGTGGAGAAATCCATGAAATAACGAGAGAGGGAAAGAGAATGTTGGTATTCTTGTGATCACAAGGAGGAGGTGACTTGAAAGCTCTGTTGGACAGTGTAACTGATGCTGTGATGTCCCATTCCATATCCCCGCCATCTGCTCTGAGCTCTCCTGCAGTTGTGGGTGACAGGTCCTAGTCGTATGACAGATTCCCACCTCAAGCATCTGTGTCTCTCTGACTCTATGACTGGGAGCTTACTTTCATATCACAGGTTCTTGCTTACCTCTCACAGAGAAGTTCAGAAACGCCAGGATTTCATGCCCCCTCACTCCAGTGAGGTATGAAGTGTGGGGGTCAATGGTTGAATATTTCACCTTATCTATCCCTTGATAAGACAATTCTGAGACATATTACCTGTGATTCATCAAAAAGATCTCAGTGGGATTGAGTCTCAGTTGGCCAGAGCAATAACTTTATCATTAGCACATTCTTTATTGGCTCTTCTTCTTTCTGGATCTTCCTTTTAAATCTCCCTAAACTGTGCTTCCCAGGGTCACATAACAAATAGGGTCTTGTTTTGGGTCAGCTTTCACTAAGACATTCTCATCAAGTAGAGCTAAGGTTTTAGCAAAGCATAAATTAGTTCTCTTATAAGGGCCAATATTCATATTTATGATATATTGACAATATAATACAGGTAAAAGAACAATAGAGTAATAAGAGTGGGGAAAAGGTGGTTTAGTTAGCTTCATTTTGGAGAAAGATTTTTGGAAGGGAATGGGAGGCATTTGTGCAATGATCAAAGGATGGAATTGTAAAAGGATCATCTTGGGTTGTAGATAAAAGTGGTTGCATTGAGCCTCCATGCTTGAAAATATAATGTGTATTACATACTTCTCATATTTGTCTCCTGATGGTTTTGTGCATAATCACTATAAATAAAATAAACATGTTGTACATCTACATTGTACAAGGCTGCCATGTCTCATTGCTATTTCACTGCTGTTGCAATGTGGAAAGTGAATCTAGAAGGAATATAATAGATAAATCTACATTGTCACCCTTTTGCATTGGTGAAGAGAGGTTTCCAGAAGACTGATTTTGATTTACCAATCAGGAATTTAAAAAAATATGTATCATATTACATTTATTTCTCACACATGTGAGATAATAATTTATTTATACTAACTTATAGGTTGTTATTTACCTACTCAAAGTAGATTTTCATTTAACTCTAAGGGAAGAAAAAAAACCCAGAAGCAAAATAATACAAAAGTCTAATCCCTGAAGAGATTTAAGGTATGAAAGAAGATATGAGGAAGAAATTAGGACTCCTTGGTGATAAGTGATAGAAAACTTAACCCAAATTGGCTTAAACCAAAAAGAGAATTTATTATTCCTTATAACTTAAAGATCCAGGCATAGAACTACTTTCAAAGCAACTTGATTCATGACTTAATGTCACTAGGATCATTTTCAGGCCCTGCTCTTAATGGGGTAGTTCCATTCTCAGACTGTGTGGTTAATGCCAGAGGTCTGAGAGTTTCTTCACTACATAAAAGTTCGTACCAAAATTCAGGAATTGTTTCTCATTGGACCTTATTGGCCTGATTTATTATCGATAGGTTAACAAAATGAATACATTAGCATTTTTACCTTTTACTTTCCAATCTGTATGTCATTAATTTCTTTATCTTGCTTTATTGCACTGGCTATGACCTCTAGTATAATGCTGAACAGAGAGTGTAGGCATTCTTGGTTTACTTCTGAAAATTAGAGAGAAATGGCTTAGTGTTTTGCCAGTAAGTATGATGTTGTAGTTTTTTTTTTTAGTACATAGATTTTATCTGTCAGACTAAGTCCCCTTCTATTTCTAGTTCGCTAAGTTTTTTTTTTAATCATAAACTGATGTTGAATTTTGTTAAATGTTTTTTCTGTGTCAATTGAGATGATTATGTGGATTTTCTTCTTTATTCTGTGAGTATGGTGAATTATGTTAATTAGTTCTACCTTGATTTTTGGCATAAACCCCACAAGATCAAGATGTGTATCCTTTCTATAAATTGAATTCAATTTGTGTGTGTGTGTGTCTGTGTGTGCGTGTGTGTAATTTTTTATGTCCATGTTCTTGAGAGATATTGGTTCATTTTATTATTTTCCTATGATATCTTTATCTAGTTTTAGTATCGAGGTAATGTTGATCTCATAAAATGAGGTGGAAAGTGTATCTTCTTCCTCTTTTTCTGAAAGAGTTTGTGTGGGAAGATTTAATTATTTTAATTAATCTGTGATCTTGCTCAGGTTCTCAAGGGATAGAAAGTCAGTTTTACCTGAATGCATGAATTGACAATGGAAGGTAGAAAAGAGTGAAAAAAAATTGAGATACCATTGCCATAAGAAAGAAATGTAAAAGCTGAGCAGCAGATACAAGAAATGACCATTCTACACAGTGAGGCAGAATACAGCCTCTCACCACCAAGATTAGATAAGGTTCCCTGGGTTGATTGGGCAGAAGGGATGGAAGGGGTAGAATGGGAAGACAGCCTCTCAATGAAGAGTCACAAACAAGAGCAGAGTTAAGACCTAAAGGCTGCTCAGCACATCCCTTTGAAGTTGCTAGAATGCTTTTGTTTTATGTCCTTCTTTCAACTTCATGTTACTGTTTAGCTGTGATTTACTCCTTTCTTGTCAATCATGAATTATTCTTCTGAAAGTGAGGAAAGATTTTTTGATTTGATTTGATTCTTTTTTCTTCTGGACTAGCCTGTATCTCACAAAGCCTTGGATATATTTTTTTAAAAATTATACTGTCTGATCTTAAAAAGGAGAATTTCCCGTCATTATCAGCTGGTACAAAGTTTACTTGGGCTTTTATTACACCAAACCTAAGAAATCATTGTATGACAATATAAGCTTCAGTAGTGCCTTGCACAATTCGCTTAAACTTTTTACAAAGTCTGTTATGCACTAGGTAGCAATAGGGCTAGACCCTGAGATGATTTAGACAAGGGCTCTGCCCTTTGTGTGCTCTGCAACTCTGTAAGTGGAAGTGTTGAGCATTGAGAACTGGACAAGGAAACAGGGGAGTGGAATAGCATGTGAGAGGCTGCTAATTTATTAACTTAGATGGGACATTGTTAGGGCCCAAGAAGAGCATGATCAATTAAACTTATGAGGATTCAGGATAGGTAGGTTACGGTCTCTTTATTCCTTGGGGTTTGTACTTCCAATTTTGCAGTCTGGGAGTTGGCCATTCAATTAATCTAAGGAGTGATAAGCCCTAGGGAAAAGGGACTCACAATGACCAAATTCTGATTTTAGCTAGAAACTAGTTTAATAACCCAAAATAGGAAATACCTTTTCCTAGAAGGGAAGTTTACATAAGACCAGAAGTAACAAGAGCTATAAATCAAGACCAGAAAGCAACTTGGTGAATATATGGTATTTGAACAAAGAAGGATCCCTAAGGAAAAGCCTATTTCAACTATTTGGGTACTCTTTTCATTTAGTTAGGGGTCCTCTCTTCTTAACCATGATCCTATTTCTTTCTTTCTGGTAGCCTTTCAAAATGCTCCAAATTGCTCCCTTTAAAATTTTTGTTTTCATCAACTTTTTTCTTTGCACCAAACATTCCAAATTCCTTCATGAAAAACACATTCAGTGAACATTGATATAATAACAATAATAGCTAATATTTATCACGTGTATATGTGCCAGGAACTATTCTAAATGCTTTATATGGATTATCTCCTTTACCCCTCATAAGCACTCTGTGAAATATGTATTATTATCCCCTTTTTTCAAATGAAGAAACTGAAGCATGTGGAATTTAAACATCTTACCACTGAAGGACATACCGCTAGAAAGGCTAGTTCCAGAGCCTGTGCTATTTAGCATTCTGTGATTCTGCCTGAGTCTTTCTTTTGAGCTGCTTGAGACATTAGAGATGAATTAGGTTAATCTGTTTTCATTTTTAGGATGAGTGAATAGAGAAGATTATGGGAGCTCAGTTTATGGCTGACATAAAAAACCAAGCTGCTTGCTCTGACTGTGCTTTCTGACATCCTATGGCTTGGAAGTCGACTGCTTCAATTAAGAAGGGCAACTTGTGTTATACAAGGCACACATCTTCTTTTTCATTTTATAAACTTCTATGTGGTTAAAATTGATGATAAGATAGAAAAATAAGTTCCCATAACAGTATACTAATGCAAAGACAGTGAAATTTTTGTTTTCCAGATATTATTTTCACCTGCTTTCTGTTCTTTCTTAAAAAATCCACATTTGAAAATATATCTTGCTTTTTCTCTTTTTGGCTTAAATGTGTTGGGATGGGAATCCACATATGCATTTTAATAAGAGCTATATTAAATGGTTCTGGAAATAAAATCAATCTCTCTCTCTCTCTGTCTTTCTCAGCTTTTAGAAAGTCCTCTCTCATTGCTTCATCCTGACTGGGTAGAATCCATCCTTTTTAGGGTGAGAGGAAGTTCAGTCTCCAAACAGCTTAAGTTTTGGATTCTACAGAGCAAGCGCTGCCAACTTTCTGATTTATGTGTGGTTTTAGTGATGAGGACTACTGTCTTCCATGGATTTAGGTGAAAACACCAGAGACTTTTTACTGGAAACCTCACTTTGCACTTCACTTAATTTCCAATAGGTTAGAGGCAGCCCAAGACATGATTATGTGCGTGGAGGCATTATCTGGTCTCGGTCTCGGTATCTGTGTTACTTATTACATTTTAAACTGTAACCTTATTCCTCATGTCCTATGTTTATTCTTACATGTATTTTTCCATTTTCCTTATTTTGCCTCTGGGAAGTAAATGACTATAAACTAAATGTTAAACACAATAATTTTCTTTCTGGGGTCATTTTCCCTAATTTTGTATGTTTTGTACAAAAATTCAAGTGTTTTTGCTGCTGACCTGGCACAAAAATAAGGAAGTAGGTAAGCTCAGCAATATTAAAATCTGTTAATAAATAGAGTCCCATGCAAGTTTTGTTCACAGATAATTAAAATAAGACTTGTTACACTGAATGAAACCTGGGTAGTATTTTATCCAAAACACACTTGAGTAGGGTACAATTTATTTATCTCACTGTGTTAAAAACAGTAGTAACAC
Organism: Cheirogaleus major; assembly: GCA_963574435.1. Classification (NCBI taxonomy): domain Eukaryota; kingdom Metazoa; phylum Chordata; class Mammalia; order Primates; family Cheirogaleidae; genus Cheirogaleus; species Cheirogaleus major. Next base: position 11,776 of record CAUYPO010039536.1, read on the forward strand.
TTTCAGGGACACTGACTTTTGCTAGAGGGACTGTAAGCTAAAGGGCCAGGGAGGACCATTTGCAAGAGAGGAATAATAACTGTCTTTTTAACTGTTAATATGTTGGGAAAAAGGAGAAACATTACAACAGGCATAAAGTAGGAGGAACCATTTTAATATTCAGGAGCATGTTCACAAAACCAAACAGGTCATTGTGACCTGAACATAGCACAGAGTAGCTAGCTAAAACTTTTAATAGGATATCCTTGTCTCTGCTTTTGATGTACTTAGATGATTCACAACTTCTTTCTACTTGATTTCTTCATAGGAAAGTGCAACTAATTTGTTGCAGTTTGATGGCAAGCATGTTTTCATGTTTTCTTTATCTATATAGCAAACAGGTTGAGTTTACAGTGTTAACATGCCCTTTTAATCTCTTTGAAAATTAGTTTTGGAAAAAGCATCTGCTCTTTGGATACTTTATTATTATTATTACTGTTTTTGAAACAGGATCTCTCTCTGTCACCCAGGTTAAAGTGCAGTAGTGTGATCACAGCTCACTGCAGCCTCAAACTTCTGGGCTCAAGTGATTCTCCCGCCTGAGCCAGAAGTAGCTAGGACTACAGGTGTGAGTCACCACACCTGGTCCTGGGATTCTTTTTGATTGGCTTGCTGGCTGATGAAATGTAACCAATCTAGGTGGAATTGCACATTACATTCTTGACCAATTCTTTTCTTTTGTGGATTTTCTTTTCCAGGTTTTAGCAACATAGGAAAGGGAGATAAGGAAGGAATCACAAAAAGAAACTGCACTGGCTTCAATCAGGGACCAAATATAAAGTGGATCGATCATTTAGGAACTGAGTAGAGACACAAGCACTGCCCTGTGCAGTAGAAGGGCCCCTGTCTGGATCTCAGGAGGCTCCACTTCTGGATGTCCTTGAGCAAGTTGCCCAATTTCACTGGGCTTGATTGTCCTTATTAGAGAGATGAAAAATTAGGGCCAATGATGTTCCTTATAGAGTTTCTTCCTGTTCCACAATTCTAGGTAAAAGAGGAAAGGTGACATTGGTCTTACTCATTAGTAGGGATCCTTGACACCTTGTACAAGAGTGGGTACATACTGAGGCAGTGACCTCTGTAATGATTCTTTTTTTTTTTTTGAGACAGAGTCTCACTCTATTGCCCGGGCTAGAGTGCTGTGGCGTCAGCCTAGCTCACAGCAACCCCAAACTCCTGGGCTCAAGCAATCCTTCTGCTTCAGCCTCCCAAATAGCTGGAACTACAGGCATGTGCCACCATGCCCGGCTAATTTTTTCTATATATTTTTAGTTGGCCAATTAATTTCTTTCTATTTTTAGGAGAGACAGGGTCTCGCTCTTGCTCAGGCTGGTTTCGAACTTGTGACCTTGAGTGATCCACCCGCCTCGGCCTCCCAGAGTGCTAGGATTATAGGCATGAACCACTCCGCCTGGCCTGAATTCATTCTTTATATGTCTTTCTTGTTCTGAGGAAGACATTCCTTCAGAGAAGTCTGTAGTCACATTTGTTGCTATCTCTTTGCACATAGAGGAGATTCTGACATATGTTGTTTTTTAAATTTTTTTATTTATTTCAGAATATTATGGGGGTACAAATGTTTTGGTTACGTGGATTGCTTTTGTACTGCTTGAGTCAAAGTTATAAGTGTGCCCATCACCCAGATAGTGTACATTGTACCTGTTACATGTGACTTCACCCATTTCCTCCTCCCCCCTCCCACCTGCATGGTTTACATTGAGTTTTACTTCCATCTGTGCACGTGAGTTCATATGGTGTTTTTCTATTCTTGTGATATATCACTTAGGAGGATGGTCTCCAGTTCCATCCAGATTGTTATAAAAGGTATTATTTCATTTTTTATGGCTGATTAGTACTCCATGGTATACAAATAACACATTTCATTAACCCTCTCATG
>CAUYPO010039537.1:0-29866 GCA_963574435.1 Cheirogaleus major
TGCCGCCAGTCTTCGAACCTCCTTGGAACAATGGGGTAGGGTGGTGAATGACTCCAGCATCCAGGGACCTGGCTTGTTGGTCAAATTCTTGGGTGCTGTCTGGTCAGGTAAGACAAAAGCAATCGCCGAGGCAGTTCTAGATAAGATTCAAGCCTTCCCCCAACCCACTACGGTGAAACAGTTACAAGTGTTCATGGGGCTTTTGGGGTATTGGGATATATTCATTCTCCACTTGCCCCAACTGTTGTGGCCATTGTATTCATTGTGTAAAAAAGGGGCACAGTGGGAGTGGTCCCCAGAGGCAGAGTCCTCTTTTATGGCAGCCAAGAGGGCTGTTGCACAGGCCCAGATGCTATAAGTAGTAGACCACTCACAGCTATTTGACTTCAATGTGACAGTCGACTCAAGTGGGATGGGCTGGGGTTTGTGGCAATGCCAGCATAAGCGACGAGTCCCTATTGGATTTTGGCCCCAGACTTGGAAGGGCCCCCAAGAGCACTATTCCTTGGTGGAAAAGCAACTGTCAGATGTGTATGCCACCCTTCAGGCCTGTGAAACTATAACTGGGCAGACTAAGGTGCTAGTGCACACCACATACCCCATAGCAGGATGGGTGAGGTCCTGGATAACCAACCCATGATCAAGGGTAGCCAAACACCCACTCTGGTGAAGTGGGAAGCTTACTTGGAGCAACAAGCAGAGCTCAGCTCCCACCTTTTAATTGCAGAGTTGCAGAGAGTTCTGGGTCCTGTTGAATCTGTGTCTCATGCTGACCCTCAGACCACGATAATACCTAGGAAAGAGAGCCTGTACCTTGAAGGATGAGGTCCCCCTCCTCCACAGGCCTGGCATACCAATGGATCCAGTCGTGGTCCCTTAGCCCAGTGGACGGCAGTGGCTGTCCAGTTGGATCATGATGAAATTTGGTTTGAAATAGAGCAGGGGCAGAGCAGCCGATGGGCTGAATTGCATGCCGTGTGGATTGTAGTTGTGCACAAGTGGTCCCCTTTTGCATGTCTGCACTGATAGCTGGGCCATGTTTAAGGGCCTCCCTGTCTGGTTACTTACCTGGAAAGCCCAAGGTTGGCTAGTAGGGTACCACCCAGTATGAGTGGCTTAATTATCTTGCTTGTTTGATGGGAAGGTGCATTTGAAGTGTATGTGGGGATGGCCATATGTCCCAGGGAAGGTTTTCCCCACCTTTACCAAGAAACCACATAATTGGAATGCTATGTTCTGCTGGTACCAGGTGAAACAGATTCCATAGTGATTCTACCTGGCAGTTATCTTTTCCCCTGGGTTGGGGCCATTAAGGTAGAGATAGAAGTGCATATCCTAGCAAAGCATACTGCTCCGGCCCTGAATCAAACCCGGCAGGCCTTGGCCCTCCTGATGGATGACGTCACTAAGACGAGAAAGGTAATTTTGCAAAACCGCATTGCCCTTGATCTCCTCACTATAGCTCAAGGAGGCACACGCGCAGTCATACATACTGAATGTTGTGTATATAGCTGATCACCAGGAGGATATCTCCTCTGCATTGAAGCAAGTTGATGGTGAGGTACAGGCCATCCAACAGTTAACTGGAGACTCACTGCAGCAATGGTGGGAATGTCTCTCGCCCTCCTGGAGTTGGACTCTGTTAGTGTTAGGAGCTACTTAATGTGGTCTGGTAATACTGTGTTGTTCCCTGTGTTATTGTTGTGGCCTTTGTGCCCAAGGAGCCTCTCTATGGGCCCAGGTGTCAGCCTTGAAACCTATTATCTAGGGGGTGGAATGTAAGGGAAAATGCATTCGTATAGGCAACAGGTTTCTTAGGCCAAACTAAGATGACTGCTACAGTGTTTTTCCCACCCTCACCTCCAATGGCTGGCCTTCTGAGGAGGCATGAGTCAGCGTTCTCATGTAACCAAGGTGTTATCTCCTATGTGAACCCATGCGATCACGCTTTCCCATGGCATGTTGCCCACTATTGTTCAGAGCCATATATAAGCGCTTGCCATGTTCTCGGACATGCTTTTCACCACTGCGTACTCCCCCGACTATAAAGGGCATGTCTCACCTGCTTGCTGCCACTAGCCTTTTCTTCCAATTTCCAAAGCCCAAGCGAGAGCACTCACTAGCCACAGAGCATCCTCCTCACACAATAATACCACCACCATCTAAAAGCACTGACTTTAACCTAGTAGTTGGAATGGTCATCTGAGAAAAATATGAACAGTTTTTGTCTTGCTCCAGATCAACACGTCATAAACATTTGGTGAGTCAATTCTCCCTTGTGAATAGGCTGCAGATGCGGAGTTAAACAATGAGAATGATTTCTGGTGATGAAAGGTTAGGGAACCAGACTGGATCCCCATTGTATGTTATTGTTTGCTACATCTGCCATCTACCGCACTACGAGATTTTGGCAATGACCTAGAGGATTTACCCACTGGCCGAGTCAGGAGACACTTAACTTTTGTGACATTCATAAAACTATACAAGGAATGCAGTGGATTTCTTGTAGCCTTTAGCAATATATTTTAAGTTTAGAAAAGTTACAGTTGGAAGCCTTGTTCTCTCAGATTGATTTAAATGCTCTGTGTTGGTGTTTATGGGTTCCTGCTGGGTTAGAGCAATGAAGTACTCAATTGTAAGAGCTCTAGAAAGAGAAAAAAAAATACAACCACCAAATAACAAAGACACCTTATCTCTCACACCTGTGGTTTCCTGAGTGGGGAGGTGGTTTATGAAACACACAGGCTAGTATACGTATTTGGGGAGGTCAGTTATCTGTAATTATAGGGCTTTAGAAGTTGAATCCCAGAGAAGGAACAGCCCATGGCAATATTAGCAGTCCATTTGTGGATAAAGATCATAGATTAAAATTAAGCATACAAACATCAAAACCTTAATTTTGATGAGAAAGAGAAACAGGGACAAAGAGAGACATAGGGAGGAGAAAATATACATGTGTTTGTGTTTTGAGAAGACACACACGAAGGAGAACAGAAAAACAATAAAAGAGGGAATTTGTGTAGTCCTATTCTTGAAGTTTAGAATCAGCCAACTTCCAGACAGTTAGTCTGGAATGTTGGTATATGATTCAGTGGGGATTTTGAGAAGAAGGTGATACTTCCCTCTGGATGTTAACACCTTAAGGGCCACTCACGAGTTTTCTCCTGTTTCAAGCGTCATCTGTTAAGGGCCACTCACGAGTTCTCTCGTTTTTCACTGTAGTTATGATGATTTAAATAACATGCAGTTTGCCCAAAAACGTGTGGTCCCTGGCATATATCTTAGAGATTTCTATGCAGTACGAAAGGTGTTAAGATGGAATTTAGTTCCAGCCAGGTGTAAGAATTTGGGACTCTGAAAAATGCAAATTTGCTTCCTCCACCCAGAGATACCTACAAACACATAAGCACACAAAATAAAAATGAGAATGCATTTAAAAATCTGATTTGAAGGAAAGTCAGACATACCCAAAAGGAGAAAAAAGACTTGTGCACACACTGCATAATTTTCATACATAGACAAATGATTATATTTCTTTCTGTTTTTTTAATTACCTGTTGAAGAAATGACAATTTTATAAAGTAAACAAACATGTTTCTTAGAAAATTCTTGCTCCTAATGCATCAGTAACAGTTCTTGGAGTGGCTTGGAAAGATTGGCTTATCTGAGAAAGTATAGAGATATTAGAATTTACACAGCATCTTTATTTCCTACTGTCTATCCTGATATTCCCCATACTTATTCAATGGCTAAATCTCTCTGCTGAAACCCTCTTAAACATCCTCCTCTCTGCACCCCAGTTGACCACCACTGTGAAGTTTTCATCCATAATATCCCTATTACGTATCTCATGGAAATCCCATTCTAATGTAAGGAAACTGTAGATTATCCTTAATCTACAATTCATTATTTTCATCTGACAATTTTAATGACTGAAAGCAGTCTAGATGTTGAAGAAATGGAAAATCACAAGAAAAGACCACTGTATCTACAAGCTCATAACATAAAAGGGACAAAGAAGTACCAGTTATAGTACCTAATATGTTGTAATAAAATATACCAATTGTTAGAGTTTTCCACAGCATTTGTGGGCTTTCGCAGGGAAGGCATTAATATCTCTGCCATGATGAATGATAGAGCAATAATCATAGAAAAGGAAAAAGATATGCAAAATGGATCTTGAAAAACACGAGGCATTCATTGTGCAAAGAGGAAGGGAATTTAAATGGAGAAAAGAGCAAAGGCTCAGAGCTGTGATGGAAGGTGGAGAGTTAGGGAGGCGGGAGGAGTTGGGGGAAGCAGGTACTTTGTCAGCATAGCAGGGATGATCTGTCTGATGAGTGCAGTGAAAACCAGACTCTGAAAGGGTTGTGAGTTTCTCATTTATTCCCTTTGTCTCTTTCTCTTGGAGAAAAATCTTCAATTTCCTTTAAACAGGCAAAATTTTATATTTTTACCTGAAAATTAATAATTAAAAACAGAAAGCAGTTGTAAAATAACTTGGCTTTTACTGAACATGTTGTTTAAGCTATAATGAAGTAAAACCTGGGGATTTTAAATTTCTCTATGGGCTCAACAATAATAATCCATATAACTCAAAATTAGGAAAGGGAGAAAGGAGTAGCAAGAATAAGACAGAAAGGGGACAGAACAGAAATAATAAATGGTAGAACCAAATCTAATTCTATCAGTAATCATAATAAATGCTAATGGACTAAACATTCAAAAGAAAAGACACAGATTTTCAGAATAGATAAAAGCGTAAAAACCCAACCACCCTGTAAGAGATGCCTTTAAATATAAAGGCACAGATAAGTTTAAAATAAATTATATGGATCATATAAACTATAAGAATATGAATGCTTCAGTGGCTACATTAATTACAGCTAAAATAGACTGCAAGAACTGGGAATTACTTGAGATAAGATGGGACATTTCATAATAATAAAGAAATCAATTCACCAAGAAGACATAGCAGTCATAAATATGTGTTCACCTAATGAATGTTTCAAGCACAAGAAGCAAAAATTGTATGAATGCAAGGGAAAAAGAAGAAATCCATAATCATAGTTGTATCTTTTAATACTGCCTTATTAGTAATGGGCAGAAGAACTAGGCAAAAATCAATAAAGACGTAGATGATCTGAACAACACTACCAACCTCCTGGACCTAATTTAATTTTAATAGAACACTGCATGCGACTTCTACAAAGCACACATTCCTTTCAAGTGTACTTTGTACTCAAATTAGATACCATTTTGGACCATTAAAAATGTATTATAGCTTATAAAAAGACTTAAATCATATATACTATTCTGCACCTATGAGGGAATTAAATTAGGAATAAGTTACAAAAAGATATCTAGAAATCCACAAAACATTTGGAATTTTTTTTTAAAAAGAACACTTAATCCATGATTCAAAGTTATCATAAAAGGAAATAGAAAATATTTCATTTTGAATAATAAAAACATATAGTAATGGCAGAAACCTACCAAATCTTTGAGAAGTTTTTAAAACAATGACTTGAGAGAAATTTTTATTTTTAAATGTTTATATCAGAGAAGAATAAAGGTCTAAAATCAGGGACCAAAGATAGCATAGGAAGCAGCTAGAAAAGGAAAAGGTAAATAATCCTGAAATAAGAAAGAAAATAATAGATATAAGAGTAGAAATCAATAAAACAGAAATAAGGCAAAAATTGAGAAAAGTAACATAACTTGCTCTCATTTTCTATTATCACATAGATTTATTCCAAAATGTTTTGAAACCAGTCACTTATTTATAATTTTCTTCATTTTCCTTTCATATCATTGAGATTTCTTTCTCACAAGTAGTCTTTTAGTTGATCTCAATTTGAGATTATTCTATTTACTTTTTTGATGTTTGCCATCTGCTGTGTTACTTAAGCATGATTTTCTCTTCAGTATAATTAGTCAAGACTAATCCATGACAAGTATCTCTCAATGACCAAATCTGATTTTTTGCAACTTCTCACTAACTGCAACTTTTTAACCTGTAATCTTTCTCATATGTACAATTGAGAAAGAGTTAATATCTTTTGAGAAAGAGTTAATATCTTTCTAAGGCCAATGGCCCCTTAGTGTTCTAGGCCCTTCTTACCTTTAAGCCACCATTGTAAGCAAGTCTGCCCGATTATTTTAAACTGGACCATCCCTTCCATGTCCTTACTCCTTGCTTATACCTGGTTTGATAAACACTGTTGTAATAATAGGCAATAGTGTTCCAACCACTTCATCATGAATTAAATCTCATACGTTTTCAATTTTCCTTGATCGATGCTCAACAATCCCTTTAATTGTGACAATATATATTAAAACACCTAACATAGAACCTTGCATTTAAGTGTCAAATAGTCTCCTATTACATATTTTTCACATTCAGGCTTTTCTCATCACAGTGATACTTTCAAATACTTTTTCTGCATGAACTTTGATTCCTGTTTAATATTCCATCATTCTGGTTATCATCATTCATGTCTGGAACCATGGAACTATTTCTTTAGAACCTCTATGTGCAAAACCGGATTGAAGTTATTATCTTCTATCTTCTTAGATTAAAAAAATAGATATTCTCTGTAGTCTTCTCATATCATAGGCAGAGTCTAAAAATAGTATTGGAAGCAATTAAAGGTTAGATTGTTTTACTATATTTTTATTATGAAAGAAATGCATGTTTCTATAAAATTCCATTATGCATATTAAAGTGTATAAAATAAAAGATTAAAAGTACCCATCCTCTAATCCTAAATTCATTCTCTAAAGGCAAATATTGTAGATGGACATTTTTGAGTAGTGTCGCAATTCATTTTTATTCCTATAACACATACACAAAGTCATCAAATAAACAATATGTTGCTACTTGCTTTATTCTACTTAACAATCTCATTTTTTCATCTTCCTATATAAGTATACACAGATTATATTATTTCATTTTGGTAACTAGACAGTGTTTATATGCTAATTTATAAACTAGAATCCAGAAAGAAGTCAAATACTTATGATCATCACTATTGTTAACATCCTATTCTGCCTTCCTAGGAAGCAATGGAAATGAAAAAGTTTTCTCTGTGGGGCGATTGATTCACTTTAATAATAATCTACTTTTCCAAAATTATTGAAAATGGCAACTTTGAAAACAGGAAAATATTCTCTTAGAAGAAGATTGTATCACCTATAATATAGAGCTTTAACTGTCAAAAAAACCACTTTTACAAAGATCTGGTTGTTGTGAGTTAAATGACACAATTTGGCTTTGATTATGTGAATCTGTGGATAACAATGAACTATAATGGGTTTTGTACTTTGAAAACCACTCGTTTGAAAATGTGTCTTGGCTCTCCAAATTGTGAATCTCCTGTACATCAAAGGTTGGTAAAATCTGATGTGATTAATGGTCATTCTTATTTAACATAAAAGAGTACAATATATCAGAGTGCCTCTGATCTTGTATTGTAAGTTTTATTACTGGCTGTTACAGAATTCCAAAAGCTCACAAATCACATAATATAGAAGACATAAAAAGGAAATGTTCTACTTGGGAAATAAATCTAGGAAAAGATACATTGCCAGTTCTTCGTGGAAAATAACACATTGTATCTTTGTAGGAGCTTCCATTTCTGATCACACAACATTTTCATTTTTTTTTTTTGGTAATGATAAGTTAGGAAATGCAATGCAACTGCATTTTGTTACCATACATGACCTTTGAGATCTTCCAAGAATGACTGTATTTTCTTAATCAAAGTGCAAAGGTTTCGAAGGGGAGGAATTTTATTTCCTGAAAGTAATATACTGAGTTATATTTACATTATGCTTATTGCAATACATAAATGATATCTTAATGGGTCAATATTGGCCTAGAAAATGTGACCTACTTTTGCACATTGACCATTGTTATGAGACAGTCTCTCACCTCTTTTGATTGGGTCTCTGTTATAATTGATCTCACGCTCTTATTAATGACTAGAATGGAAAAATCCAACAGAGAGATGCTATGCCCAGCTACCGCTTATGAAATTGTTACAGTGAACCAAATTATATCATTTGATATCTCCAGAGTTGTCAGTTCCTCATTGTTTACACAAACTTAAATCTTAACATTGAAATGGTCTCGGAAAGTGTTTGCCACAGAACTGCAATAGAGACTTCAGGATCGATGGAGAAATTTGGACAATTATGATTACAATGTTACCAATACAATTGCTTTTCTAAGAGTTGACATACCTAGAACTTTACAATTAATGTTAGCATTGCTGCTGTGGGTTGAAATATACATTTTATACACAAACAATGTCATGAGTATGCATCTATTAAGATTATTAATGTTTATGAAGAAAGATAATAGTTTTTGTAACTGAAATAGTAATTCTTTTCATATTACTAGAGTTCATACATAATGCATACTTTTTTCATTTCTTTTTTATTTTATTGTAATGATCAGCAACATCACTTATATAATAATTGCCTTTACGAAAGGTATTATTGTATTAAGTACTTAATACGTGCCATACTATTTCAGTTCTTATTCTAGTCAAGTGAAGTAGATTTTATGTATTTATTTTAAAGACTAAAAAACTAAAGGTGAGCCTAGATAAGTTTACATAACATGCCTGAAGTTATAGAGCTACTAAGTGGAAGCAACAGAATTCAAAGTAGTAACTGTCTTCAATATTGACCCTCTTATGCAGAAAATTGTATTGACTGGCTCTCCTTTTGATATAGAAGACAAGAATAGGAAGCAGAAAATTTTCAGTGAGAAACAAAATTCTCCATAAAGTCACACATTTTATTTTTACTGTCACCTACTTATAACCTCTGCAATAGTCTGGTACCTCCACTTATAAAATTTTTTCCCTTTGAGAAACTTTTCAATGTTTTGCCATCTGTGTGATGGCTTCATGGTCCACAGTTTAATACTAAGTAATATATACATTTTAAGGCCAAACAAATAATGTCTCTCATGAAAGATTTAGTAGCATTTTAAACTAGCAGACAATGCAGAGTTTTGTTTATAAAATCGGTAATAATTTCTTTAAAATATACTTATTTTAATATATTTAAAGCAATTTAACATACTTCCAATTTGATCTGCTAAAGTTAAATGTAATAGACAATAATTTTAGATTCTCATAATTATAGAATCTCTTGAAGATAAAATCTTTTTTTTTTTTTTTGAGACATAGTCTTACTTTGTTACCTGAACTAGAGTACAGTGGCCTGATCATATCTCCCAAGGAGTCCCAGCAACCTTGGACTCCTGTGCTCAAGCAATCCTCCTGCCTTAGCCTCTAGAGTGGTTGGGGCTACAGGCATGTGGCACCATGCCTGGCTAGTTTTTTAAATTTTTATAGAGATGAGGGACCTCACTATGTTGCTAAGGTTCGTCTTAAGCTTCTGGAGTCAAGCAATACTCCTGCCTCAGCCTCCCAAATGAAGATAACATTCTGAGCATTTGTTAGGACTACCCAATGTTCCCAATAATCCTAGTTTCAGGAATTTTCTCTGAATATTATTTTCAAATGAGGATATTTTTCCTGAAGAAATTTAAAATTTGTGTGTGCATGTGTGGCATTTCTCATAGTGTGTGATACTATTTCAGAAATATTTTTATTCTCAAGTAGAAATTTTGAGAGCTCACTGTGGATTTTTTTTAAAGCAAGAGAGTAAAAACAATAAAATGACAATTACCTATCTCACCAGTAAGAAATGGTAATCTTTGATGATTTATTTAACAATGTCTTCTCTCCTATGCATATTTAAAATACATATGGATGTGTATATTCATACTATATATGTATATACACACATACCATATGTATATGTGTATATATATATACTATATACATATATAGTAATAGAGACTATGCATATATATATAGTAATGGAGAACCCTTTCATATATCTGAAAGTGTATTATTTGAAGATAATTTTCAATGCTATAACATTTTGTGTTTTTATAAGTGCCATAACGCATTAATATGCAACCAATTCTATAAGATATATAGTATATTTCAGAAAAACAATTTTGCAATCACATATTAGAAAATATGTTTCATCACATATCTGACCATTTTCTTATGAAACTAATAATAATAGCAGTAACATTAGTCATTATGTAGCAGATCACATTTACCAAGTGCTTATTATGTTATTATGATAAATATTTTGCTCATATTATTTCACTTGATCTGCAAAACAGCCATCATAAGAAGGAATGCTATGTTTCCCATTTTGCAGATCAGGATGTTGAAGTACAAATAAATTGAAGAACTTGGTTAAGTTTCCACAGCTAGAAATTATTGGGGCTAGGATTTGACCGTATTTAATTGGTTACCAAACCTATGGTCTATACTACAACAGCATATTTGTAGAAATGGAATTTGCTGTGTTAAATATACATATTATTTAAGTCCTAGATACACATTTGTATTGCTCTCATGTTTGTCATCGATATGTGTATGTATGTAATACTTGCATGATATTTTACGTTTACATGCCTAAATTTTTTTGTCACATAGAATGCTTTCATGTGAATTTAGCCAACTATTATCTCTTTGTTATTGTCTCTTTGTTATTTCTTTATATTTTGCAATATACATTGTATATTGATTCTTTTTTACATTGTTTTATACTTACAAAGTCATGAAGTTTCCTGATACAATTTTATTTTCAAATCTATAATAATTTCCTAGAGCTTCGAAAACAGATTTATTTTTCACTCTTTGTTGAGATCCCTTAGCCTAGCACCTGATCTAATACTAGTGATCCTCCATTCTTTGTCCATGAGGTTTTAATATTATAGTACCCATTACTGGACAACTGTCCAGTCGATCCAGATTTCAGAAATGTCTGTTCTAAACCTTGCTCTATACCCTGGCAAGTAGCTCCATTTCACCAGCCTCCTAGGGAACATCAGAACATCATCCCAGCTTTTCAGATCTCCATTGTCAACGCTACGGTCCAGGAAATGCTACATAGTTTGTAAGCTCCAGTGTAAAAAAAAAAAAAATGGAACCCCTGGTTCAAAAATTACCAAGAATTTCAAGATGACAACAGGAGAACGTTAACTAAGCACTAGCCCTTCAAACCTGAGGCCCTGTGTGCACAGGTCATATGCCTGTAAAGTGACACTGTGTCTTTTCAGGTAGAAAGACTTATCTCTCAGTGGATGTAAAGCCACTATTTGTGGTATTCCAGGACCACAATGATCCAGAGCCATAACCAACCCCGAGACTGATTTCTTTTACATGCTAGCCTATCACACATTTTATCTTTTTTAAAAGTAAACTGCTGCTTTTATAAAGAACAATTGACTGTAGTGTTCTGCCACTGATGTTGATGTTGGATTCTAATTTAAGATTACTTTTCTCATTTTCAATTCTAAGTTAGGTTTTAAGCCTTCTCCACAAATGGGCATTAGATTGTTAGGCCTTTACATTGAATATCTATTTAGAGAATCATATGATTATTGTATTAATAAATTTGGTACATTGATATGATATATGATATTAGTGTCTTTACTAATACTATAGTACCTCTTTATTTCTGATAGGAAAATCTATTAATTTTTTATGTATTCTTGCTGTTGTGGGGGAGAAAGACTAAAAAGGCCAATTGTCCCTTTTCTTTCTTCCCCTTTTGGAAAACAACAAGCCTAGATCTCTAAGATATAGTCACTTCCACCTCAACACTCCTGCCCACCAGCCCAACACCATCTTCCTGCTTGGGGGACTGAGTCAAAGAACTTACCTATCATGGTGTTACTTTGGCAGTAAAAATCATCATGCAATGACAACAGAGTGGATCTATGGATAATGCCAAAGAAAGGTTCCTACTAGACAGGGACATGAACTGTGGAAAGAAGAAGAAAATAAGGCCAACAGTTTATTTCAAGGATGGAAACCTGCTTCCCACACGAGGGCCATGGAAGAAATAGAAGCATAGATGGAAGTGGCATGTGGCATATAGCATGTGGCATTTACTAGGCACTTGAATCCTGAGGGCCATGGTAGAGTGTCCTAAATGCAGACCATGTGTGGCTGGGCAGCAGGAAGGTGTGGCTTAGCTTCCTTGGAGCATTCACTGGGTTTTAGAAGATGCCCAGGACTAGAGTGCTTTAAAACACAAAAGTGTAAGAGAAAAAATGGAGACCACTAAGATGAAGGCTTGGGACCATTCCTGCTCTCAGAACATGTCACCACTAGGCTCTTTATATAATACCTTGAGATTAGGGGTGGGAAGGAGTAGGTGATAATGACTCAGTGCGATGTGGAGTCAGCTTTAATTTGATTTAGAAAAGGAAAGGAAATCATTCTTGCTCCTGAGTATTCTCTAGCAAATTCACATCTGTTCTGTGGGCATGTAAGCTTCTTACATTCATGATTAATTTAACAGGCTTTTGAATTATAGTCTCTTAACCTTTATTTAGAACTTCTGCATCACAACTCACAGGGAATGGGACATATAGATTTGTGTATGAAGCCTGATATTTCCAGGTGTATTTGGTTCACGTGTATGTATGTGTGTATGTGCGTTTGTGTCTTTTGGTTGTCTTGTCTTGACTTTCTATGAGGATTAGGCTGACTTCATTTGAGTACCTGGGTTATTTACCAAACTTTTATAAGATTTGGAAAAATGCTTAAATTATATTAAAATCATTTAATCCATAAGTATTTGAAAGAGCCATGCTGCAAAGCCTTCTGAAATCAAATCTTTTTTTTTTCCTAGATGGACTGTCTCACTTTCTGTGTGTTACCATGGTTATCATTCTAAAGAAATATGCTACTATATTTTATTTTAATTTTTTTCTAGAAAAGTGTTTATTTTGGTGAAATTATAAATTTATTAAATTATGAGATTGCAATATAGATGCACTTTGTCTTAGTGACTCTCTTTGTTTAAATTTCAACTCAACCATTTACCAGCTATGTGACCTCAGACAATTTTGCCTCAGTTTCCTAATTTATACAAGTCTCTAACAATGGTAATAATTATAACATTTACTGCATGAAGATTTTTTGAGAATTAAATGAATAAGACTTGAGAAGCTTTTAGAATAAGTGCTGGTCACAAGCCATGGTCAGTAAACGTTATACAACAATATTTTTACCTTCCATTTCAGTGCTCGCTGTACACACTGAGAGCTGTGCTCAAAGTGAAGCCCACTTTCTTATTCTCTTCCTGCTTTCCAACTGAATTTTTTTTCACCCAAGCCGTAGATAAACAAGCTAGAGAGTTATGCTTTGATTGTGGTATTTTTAAAAGTAAATTAGAAAAACAGATACAGTGGGTTTTTTTGTCATTATGGAGAATTAACTCAGTAATTGTCTCACTAAATCACACTAATGATGAAAAGAATTGAGATAGATTTTTCAAGGTTATATGAGAATAAATACACTTAATAGAAACCCTTAAAATAACACAAAGCCACACTTTAATTCGAAGATATATTTTAATGTGTTTTGTTTCTTTTTACTTGAGCTGCAGAATATCACATGAAATGCATAGAAATTCTTTGAGAAATATTTTCTATGCATTCAACTTTCATATATACAAGGTACAATTCATCAGAATATTAATTGAAGATATATATGTATATCTTTCCTCAATTAAGTAGTAGCACAAAGCCTCAATTATTGTGGGTGTTTCCAATACTTAACAAAAGTCCTTACACATAGAAAGTATTTAATCAACACTGATTAAGTGGAAATCTATACAAAGAAACTAGTAAGGGTTCAGATTTAAGTATATATCTTTCCTCAATTATTTTTCACTCAACTCTTCCAAAATAAATATGTCCTTACTTTAAATATTAGGCTACCTAATTTTTAGTGATAGAACTAAAATGTAAATTCAGCCATACTTAAATCTGAACCCTTGCTATTCCTTTGCACAGCTTTTCATTTAATAGGCGTTGATTAAATGCTTTCTGTGTGCTAGGCATTTTGTTTGGTATTAAACACTCACCGCACCAACACCCAGAGATAAATAAACATAGGACCTGCTAATACAGAGAATATTTTAAGGGGGATCAATGATGTTCATTGCTTTTAGCATACATGCATACATAAATGTTTATTTTCCATAGAGAAATCAGGAACGGCTTTGTAGTGGAATCCATACTAGAGGTAAGGGTACAAAAAATGGCTAGGTTGACAACATCCAGGAAAGGAGTGTGGAGAAAAATGAGATTATACGTAAGAAGAACTGCAATAGAAGAGGCATTGAAGTGAAGAAACCATATGGCTTCATGGGTTTAATTCTACTAGAACTGGGCCAATTTCCTGAGAGTCTTTTTGAATAGCTTGGTGGACAGAATGAGATTGCTTTAATTTTATAACATACCTAATCTCTTTAAGTTTCATTAAAAGAAGAAGTATAGATAATACAATGCCCATGTTTTTCTGCTGTCTCTCATATCAGCTGCCCTACCTTCTTTTTGGGAAGGCCTTCACACAAAGCTGTTGCCTTCTCTCAATGACAAAAATAAGCATTCCTCACTTATAAATGAATGGCAACATTACTAGCAATTAGAATAAGTAGATACTACTAGCAAACCAGACTTAATTTATATGTTCTATGTTCTGCATATTAAAGATAGAATGTTCACAATGATGACAGCAGAAGTCACATGCATTTACCTAGGACTTTACAATTTTTGTAAAGCATTTTGTATTTATTTATGTGCATTTTAATATTCTGTTTAGGTCAAATGGTATATTGGAAAAAACAGAGGATGAAGTTAGAAATCAGATGTTTGCTTTCACGTGACCCAATTATACTAAGAATTTTTTTTTCTCTGAACATACTAAGGGTTTAGAATCAGAGATCTGTGTGTGTTCATCCCATAGAAAAATATAAACAAGTCCAGGAAAACATCCATCTGATGACCATCCAATCTGTGGATATATCTTCCATCATCTCTTTTTATCACAGTTTGAATCATCTAAAAGCTAAGCTGTATCCTTTTACCCGTCTATGTGCAAGGTTTTTTGGGAGCCTCATAATTTTCAATTTTCAATTTTGTGGATGGTTTTGATTTAATGGAACTATTATCTGAGCTTTTCCCTTCTTTTCTCCCTCATTTGTTTCTGCAGACACCTCAAGCAGGCCTATTTTATTGACTTTTAGTTTGTTAGCATACTCTTTTCTCCATTGCCAGGTGCTGGAAGCACAAAATAGTATAAATACATGGACCTTGCATCCAAGAAATTCAACTCAGCAGGGGGAAAGGCATGTAGTTATCCAATGAACAACTAATTGTTGATATTCTTCCTTGTGCGATGAACTGCATACCAGAGATATAAGAAAATATTTACAATTGTCTGATAGATTGAAATTACCCTGATCTCCGTTTTATCCCTGTCTCATTAAATATAATAATTTTAATGATTGCTTTGCAATTGTCTCCCTGTCTCAGAACCTGTCTAGTCAGTAATGTTTTAAAAATATTTGTCATTTCTATTAGACTTCAGCAATATTCATCGTTATCCCCTGGGAACTATTAAATATTAGGTAAAGCTGTTCCTTTTCTATTTGGATTTATTTGCCTTAAAGTCCTGTGAGACAACATTAACTTGGTAATTTTTAAGTTTCCTTATTTTGAGACTTTGTTGATACTGCACTTGATGGTCTACTTACAAGAAACTTAGGATTTGTGGTTGGTATAGCTCTGTATTTTCAGCCTGCATAATTAAGAAACTGATTATGACATTTAAAATAAGTACTTGGAAGGCAGAGGTCATCATATTTTATGAGGTTGAGCTTGAGAAAAATTCACTACCTAAATGTACTTAACTCTCCCCTGCTTTCAGAAAGTTATTAAGCATGACATTGCTTTCCTGAACCATGCCAGTTGGCCACAATGCATGAAAATGGAAGAAAAAGAAGAAAATTTTTCTGTTGCCTGTACAACTGTGCATCTCAGTCAATCCATGTTGAACAGAAAGATCTAAAGAATATTACATTAAAAGGAATATGGAATTCTTCAGCCAACTTTAAAATGTAGACTTTTGTGTCTGTTGTTGCTTATCTATTGCATTGCAAATCCCCAGTATTTCTTCTAATGGCCTCTGGAAATGTTTTATAATGAGAAGCAGATTCTAGTAATCCACATTGCGATCAAATTACTTTTGTCAGTGTCTTTCATTTAGCAATTACTAAATATACAAAGCCTAATTTGATAGGTAAAAAATGTTCATTTCTAAGCCACCCTGATTTTCAACTGTCAGCGACTGATACAGAATGGTTCATTGTGGGAGCACAATTAGAATCTTAAAATACTAATGGAAGAGTGCATAAATGGAATTCAAGGGGTTTTCAGATCCATTAAATATAGTAAAACTTACTTATAATGTGCCTACACTCAATGCTTTTCTATACAATAAGTGAAATAACTGAAAATTGGAAAATCCTGACCAATGGCCCAGAAAGTATTATTTCCTGCATTTAGAAATTTTTTCTCTTCCTCATTCATTGCCTTTCAAAAGGCTGATATAAATTAATCTGTTTCCAACTATTTCATGGCTTTCTGTACAGGGAATAAAAATATGTTAACAGAACCAAGCTGGCAATAAAATTTAGTCTGCTAGAAATGGGAAACAAGATAAAATCCATAATATATGTACCCTTTTACCTTCCATCAACCTTGAGGCTAAGGGTCTCGTGTCTCAAATTTCTGTTAGGCCACAAAGATGCAAAAATAATAGAGATCAGTCTCCCTCACAATCTGAAGAGGGGTGATGGATTCTTTATGGCTGACTTAGTGAAGGATAGCAGAGCCAGTCCAGTGACTCTCAATCTTCATCAACTAGCTTTAGCTCCAAACAAAAGAAAAGTAGGAATTTAAAGGTGATCTAACTGCAAGCATGCCCGGGTGATACAAAGACAATTTATGTGACCAAAGCATTTGTACCCACATAATATTCTGAAATAAAAAAAAAAAAATAACAAATTTTAAAAAAGCATGAACACACACACAAATAAAAGTGATCTACTAAGTAGAGTAAACAAGGTAATGAATGAGCTGTAGCCCAAAGATTGGTCTTCCTTCTCCACTTTCTTTGAGAGAAGAGAGAATGGAGTGTCTTAAATTCCTTGTCTTAAATTCCTAGGCCATCTTGTTAGATATGCTTCTGTTACAGATGTTTTAGAACAGTACAGCACAGGATATCCAACTGGCTGAACCCACCTCACCCTCCACTCCCCAATTACATATGCATAAAAACAGTCCATGGATTGAGATATAATATCTTTATCAATGGGTCTACTTTAATGTTTTTAAAATTATTAGGTTGTGCCTATTGACTGCATTTTTACCCAAACCGAATAAAATAAAGACATTGTTGTTTTTTTTTCAATTGGAATAGAAATTTAGATGAATGCTGCTCATCTTTTTTTCTCATTCCTCTATTCCATTTTACAATGTTAACACATTGGTTATAATAGTAAAAGTTTCAAGGAAAATCAAGGAAATTATATTTCAAATTCAAGGGGAAAATCTTTGTCATATTCCTTTCTGATGAAATTAGTGTATGTGTTTGTGTGTTTTTATTTGTGTGTTGAAGCCTAAAGATCTAGGTATATTCATTAACTGTAATGAATTCCAACCATAGAAACTGAATCTACAATATTCAAATACCGCTTACTAACAATATGGTACGAAAATTAGAATAATAGAAAGGTTTTAAGATTCTCAAAATTTTCACCACATAAAAGACCCATTTACAAGGGTGAAATCTTTCAAAAGACAAGCATTATTGCTTATTCTCTTATCAACTCATCCAGTTGAGAACTACGTCAGGAGTCAGCCTTAGGAATTCTAAGCAAATGAGAGTATGATGCATGGCTACACACTCCTCAGTCACTTTGCTAGAAACCACATTTCAGTTTATGTACAAAAATGTGGGGGATCTCTTGGCTGCTGAATTTCCTGCTGCTTGGTTGTCTTTACAGTACCTGTGGTGCTTTAAAACTGTTTCCAGAAAATGTGCTGCCTGTATTAACTTGTTGGCTATTATTACCAAATGTTCTACTCTGGAAGAATTTCTTTTCTTTTTCATTTTTTTCTAGCAAATGTTTAATCTCTTTTTCTTCTGACTACTCAGTAATGAATAAAAATATTGAGAGTACACTTTGGAATTGTCCCATCCATCAAGGAACTTGAAGACAATTACTTTGAATTCTTTTTTTTTTTTTAAAAGTGCATTTTGTTTTAGCAGTATCTCTGTCTTCATTTGAAATTAATTTATCACAAAGGTACCACTTTTGATTTTTTTATTTTCTTCCTTAAAGTTTTCTTTCCCCTGATTTCCTTTGAACTTGACTGTGTGATTCTTGGTCAGATTCACAGAGCTTGAGTGGGTCGACGCTGATAAACACAGTTTGAACTTCTTCTTGCACATATAAGCAGGAGAATCTGACAGTCTTCCCACCTTCTACTCATGAGGGAGGTAAAAGTTACCTCTTTATTCCCTTTGGTATATGTCCAGAAAATGCAATTGTCTTTGTGTGTTTTTTTGTTTTCCCTTGAGAGATGAGAGGTATATAGACTATGTGTTATAAAAGAAACCCGTAAACAGTGATACATATAGGAAAGCTAAAGAGTTATCTTGGAAATTATTTCCTGCAACTATGGTACTAAAATATCCATTTTGAAATATTGATCTTTAATTAACCACAGAATATTAAGAGGATGAAAGGCAGAGCAGAACACTATCTGTGGGGCCTTCTATATGAATGGAAAAAAAGTACATACAGTGGGAAAGCACCAGTTTTGGGGTGCAAGCTGGCTGAATTTAAGACCTAGATCTATGTCTGTACTTCATTGGCTGTGTAAGCGACTCTCAGTTTCCTTATCCATCAATTGTGCAAAATATCTACGTTGCTTGTTTTGAGGAGGAATTAAAGTGCTACTAAATGCATGTAAATTTCCTGGTACAGTATCTTGCAAAGTAGACATACATAATTGTATTGATGATATTAGTATTAATGACAGTAATAGTAACAGTGGTAGTAGAAAAAGAAGTAGAGGGAATGGGATAAAATGTATGAAACATCTGGGACCACCTTACAATAAAAAGTAACATATCTTATGAGGCTTGACGGAACTCCTTTCTCCTTAGCCCTAACACTTAGGTAGCAACCTGTGACTTTCTGTACTCACTAACTACTTCACCTGATATTGGACCTGCAGGAATATACAATTCATAATCAGAGTCCCCACCATATGGAGATGTGGGCCATGGTCTGTGACTAAAGCAACTTTCTACATTCTACTGTGGGACAAATAAAGTTAAACTTGGTATTTTCATTCCTTGGTAATGAACATGGCCTGTTTAGCTCTCTGAGAACAGCCCTGGAGTATCTCCATTCACATGGTAACTGCTGCCTTTTAAAAATAGTCTCAGGTAATAACAACCATCTGGATAGGGCTCTGATCCAGGGAAAGGGTCCTAGGAAGACAAGTTGAGCTAGACCAAAGAGTGAAGATGAGAACTCAACTTGGAGATGTGTAGTTTGACCTGCTCGTTAGGAAAAAAAGGGTAGGCTCAAATAAAAATAAAAATATAAGAAAATGAAAAACTTACTATTTGAAAAGACTCAAGATGAGTTAGGAAACTCAATATTTTAAAAATATATAATAAGTATTAGGAGTCATTTTATCTATTATCTCCATTTTCTTTCTGATTAATTTTTAATAAATGCTGTCATTGGAGGTGTACATGCGTGGGGGGGTTGCACAGGGGGGCATGTATATAACTTTTAAAGAATAACCCATAATGCATTTCATTTGGTTGATATGGATGTTCTTTTGAGTCGATCCTCAAATTAATATCATTCTGCCAATTGTGTTATAGGCAGTTGGGTCAGGAAAATTATGACTATGACCAAAACAATGCCACATTCCTATGCTCTTCTGGATTTTTTCAAGAATGCCCTTAGGACAAAAAGGTGGCCAAAATGTCAAAATATGTACCTGTCTATGTTTGTGTAAATGTACATTTCTAAGAAGAACAATGTTTGATAATAAGATTTCAAAATTGCGCTAAGTGTTCAATAAACATTTGCCAATTCAGTATATACAACTGTCAACTATATTTGCATTAAACTCCAGTTCTTTTTCATTTAAATGTGTTAGGTATTAATAATCCTCAAACAAAGGAAGAATTTTTGGATCAGAACTAATTCTTGAATACCACCAAATCACAATATTAAATCTATATACTTGTTTAATTGGCCCTGGGTGCTTATATATTATATAATTAATGCTTATATATTTCACATAGGGTAGAACTTTCCATGAGTTTTAATTTCTTAATAGTTAACTTTGCAGTCTAGATGAGCCTTTCCATATTTTTTTAATATCGATTGTTTGCATGCGTGTATGTGAGTGGGCCTGTACGTTACTGTGACAGATGAAAGATGGAGGGAGAGGGAAAGGGAAGGGAAGTCCACATCCAATGGGAGGAGCCAGGAATGTCTGGACTGTAAAGTCGAGCTTGCAGACATTTGTCTCATGTAGACTCAGGCTCGGAATTAATGAGATAATTTTCCACCTAGGATTTACTGGCATTCAGACCCTTTGGGAACTTTATTTTTTAGGCAGTGAATTATCTGACGAAGGATGATTATCAGATTTATTACAAATATTATTCTACACAAACATTAGGAATTTAAGGGGAAAATGATGTAGTGCTGGCTTTTTGCCGATTTGGAAAGAGAATGATAATGAGGAGAATGTTTAGTATTTATTGTAATATGCTTATCATCAAAGCTTACTGAGTAGAGGATAATGAAAACTCCATCCTAGAGCTTCTGTAAATTATTGTTCTGAGGTATTACTTTAGATCATCAAAATCTGGTGGCGAGGTTATATTAAGAGAAAAGGAATGAATTTAAAAGGCAGTGTGGTATATAGTTCAAACATCACTGGAGTAGAAGTACGTCTTCTAATCACTAATGACTCATTTCATTGCTCTGAATGTGTCTACTCACTTATATCCTAAGACGGTTATAGTACAGTTTCTATAAATATCACATTCTTTCTAGAATAATCAATGAAAATGCCTGTGGTCACCATACAAGACAAAATATATTCATTGTTAGTGCACATGCATTGATGGGCTTATTTATTTATTTATCAGGAAGTAACTTCAGTGGGCAAAAGGCTTTGTCAATTCCAAAGAGTCCTACCTACAATAGCCACTGTAGTACAATAGGCAAGGGATTAAGCAAAGAACTAGTCAGGATCCATAAATTCGATACTAAATGCAATTTGGCTGCTGGATAATGATAAATAAAATCCCCTCCGCAGCACAGACTGCCAGGCAGAAGCTCTTCTGACACAGCCCTGTTTAAATTTGACAGCCGATTTGAAAATGACTGCCTGAGATCCCCACCCCAAATTTAATTACCACTGCATCTGTTGTGAAGGAGCTTATGATGAACAATCTGCCACTACTGTGTTGTTGTCGAGGTTGTTGCCTCACTGCATTTACCCTCAGGCAGTGGCTTCACACCCCGTCTGGCTGGACATCAGGTTAGGCTGTTAGATCCCTACCAGGCTTCATCTTGCAGCAAATACTGGTTGTTGGCTGAAACAGAAGCTGAGAGCAGTTGCTGTTACCCTTCCGCCAGTTGCTCTCCGTAGGAGTGGGGAAAGAGTAGGAGCAACATTGATTTAGTAACTGTGTCTGTGCTGGTAACTCACGAATCAATAAAACTGCACGCTCCTGAATGGTTTTGCCGATTGCCAGTTTTGCCTGATGAATTGTGAGAGAGTTTGGCTTCCTTTCTTCCCTTTTCCCCTTTCTGCTCCCCGCTCCTCCTCTTCTTTCTTCTCTTCTCTCTTCTCTCTCTCTTCTTTCTTTTCTATTTTTCTTTCCTTTCCTTCATAGGCAGTTTATTATTTTCTTGATAAATATATTATGTTAATACATATATTAAGCAGGCATTTAGGAAACTTTTTAACTTCCTCTTTCAACTGTCTATGTTTTACCTTCCTGATACCATTTGTTTTGACATTAAAGAACACCTTCCTTCCTCCGTGTCTGGTGCATAATCGATCTACCCATCTAACACGATTTAGTGAGGCTCTCTTATTCACTCCAAACCAGGACCCAATTCCAGGACAAAGTTCACTAAACCTAGAGGCCTCCTAAGATTATCCAGAAGTTATAGGAAGGGCTACATATTCATAGTCCCGGCCCCAAGAAATATTTTAGGCATTAATTTCAGCATAATGCTGCATCAAGATACTAGAAAATTTAAGAAGGAAAGCAAGAAAGCGAGAAAGAAAGAAGAAAGAAAAAAACAAAGGGAAATAAACCATCAGGGCATGAAGTGAATGTCATTCTCAAGGTAAGTTTAATACTTTAAGAAATGTTTCCAAGAAAGAGTAATTTGAACATACACCCTTTGTGTTGGTCATCTAGGAGAAGGCGAATCATGTGTCACATATAGGCGTGGTCCCTTTGAGTGCATAATTTATGTAATCCTCAGAAAAACATCAACATGATATTGATTACCATCCCCAATCTACAGAATAGCAATGTGAAGCTAGAGAGGGACAATCACCCGCCCAAGGTTACACAGCCTGCAGATTTGTAACCAGCATGCAAGTGCAGGTCATCTTTCCTTTCTTATCTCACTGTCTGTTGGGTATTCTACGTGTACACTGAAGTTTGGGCTGCATATATGTTAACGTAAACTAAGCTTTCTAGGTCTTTTGACCAAAAATAGTTTTTATTTTATTTATTTATTTTATTTATTTATATTTATAATATATAATCAGTTGAAAATGCTTAGGTTTTCCTCTTTCACTGGCCGGATTCCAGAGCTAATCAGGAGAGGCCAGGAGTTCAGCTCATGGGAGGCATCACGGCTGTGGAATCACAAACTTCTCCCCAAGCCTCATATACCATTGCCCATGTGCTGTGAGGAAGTTAGGTAAGAAGGCAAGGCCAATGTGAA
The DNA here is from genome assembly GCA_963574435.1 of Cheirogaleus major. Lineage (NCBI taxonomy): Eukaryota > Metazoa > Chordata > Mammalia > Primates > Cheirogaleidae > Cheirogaleus > Cheirogaleus major. The sequence goes on from CAUYPO010039537.1 coordinate 22,996, forward strand.
GTCCATTATTGCTATTTTAAAAAGTAATTTGAAGTTTTCATCATACTGAAAGTATGTTTGGCATTATCAACTGCCTTGAGGAGCAAAAACGTTTATTATATGGATAACTTCTTACCTATAAGAATAATTTAAATTGTCTATTTCTCTTTACCAGTGATTGTTCTCAAAATATTCTTAGGTATTTCCTGTGTTAACAAATTTTTTCTCCAATATTTTGTGGTGTTTTTGAGAACTCATTGCATTTGATTATTCTATCTACACAAGGATGTGAAAGGCAATAGTGGTGTCAGTTTAAATAAAATGCCTTTGAAATAAAATTAGATTACCGGTTTCTTTTTGCCCCCTTATATTAATAAAATAAAGGGACAATTTTCTTAATCTTTACATTTTATTTACGTGGGTGCTGTATAAATGTTCTATTTGTGTTCTTGTTCTTATAGTCACTTTTTTTCCTCCAATTTGGGGTATTTTGTACTGTGTATGAAACAAGAGTCATCATCGGTTGACATTTTCAGAATTCTCAACACCATGATCTCCAGAGATAAATTGGAAAAGTTCAATCATGAACTAAGCTAGTTTTTCATGTTTTGTTTTTGTTTCTCAGTCATTAAAGGCTTCTGAGATTATTTGAAAGATGATATTACTTAATAGCCATGGAAAAGCAACTTGAAGTCAGACATAACTGGGTTTTAACTCTTGTTTCTCCAATTACTAAGAATGAAGTGTGAGGCAAGTCATTTTACCTCTGTAGCCAAACTTTGGCACTTGTTGAATGGGGATCGTGCTCTTATGTTTATTGTAAGGATTACATGAGATGATATAGGAAAAGGCTAAGCAAAATAAATTAAGAAATCAGTAAATGTTTGTTATGATAACAGTAAAATTATTCTAATTGGGTGAATTTGGGGGATGGAATAAGAAAGATTTTTGTTGGTTGGGTTGATATACTACTCAACCCAAGGATCTTGGGGTCAAGGATCTTAGTGATGATTATGCTGGTAGAATAAATCCCTCTGTAACATCATTATGCTTTATAAACATTTTTTATGTCCCTTAAGTCAGTGGTCCCCAACCTTTTTGGCAACAGGGACTGGTTTCTGGAAGACAACTTTTCCATGGAGCAGAGGGTTGGAGGTGGGGAGATAGATGGTTTCTGGATGAGTCAAGCATATTACATTTATTGTGCTCTTTTTTATATTATTATTACATTGTAATATGTAATGAAATAATTATACAACTCACCATAATGCAGACTAAGTGGGAACCCTGAGCTTGTTTTCCTGCAACTAGATATTCCCGTCTGGGAGTGATGAGAGACAATGACTGATGTGACAGGAGGTGGAGCTCAAAATGTGATGCAAGCGATGGGGAGTGGCTGTACATACGGATGAAGTTTCACTCATTCACTGACCACTCACCTGCTGCTATACAGCCCGATTCCCGACAGGCCACGGACTGGTACTGGTCTGCGGCCCCAGGGGTAGGGGACCACAGCCTTAAGGCTATCATCTACTATTTCTTTATTTCTGATTTCATTGTAATATTCACATGTTGTCTTCTGCCCATACTCCAAGTTACTCATGATAAACATGAGACTATCAGAATACAAACCTAATGATGACAGGAAACATAAAATTAAACATAGAATTAAAGTAAGAATTCCTGACTTATGTTTCCAGATCAGTCATGGAGTTGCTATTTGAAAGTAGACAGACTGTTTCATGGGACTGAATGAAATACTATCTTTCTGAAATGTTATTCTCATGATCAGATTCGTTTTTAGGCTTACAAAGACAGTTCTGTAACTTCAGTGGTTTACATATATTTTTTACTATAACTGCATCAACAAGATACAAAATAACACTTGTATCTTGTGACATTTTCCTTTTTCATCAGTAACATGGAACCAGATAAATTATATGATAAAAACTTAAGTGTAGAGTAAAACTGTTATTTTCATAGTACCAGAGAAGAGGGACACCAACCTAACAAAATATATTGTGTGGGATGTTTTTTTGTAAAAGATTTGTAAGAGATTTACTGAACATTTCTAAGAATACAGATAGTAAACCATTAAGTATTTATTCAAGCTTGAGATACTTGAACAATAATATCACTGTAGTATTTTACTTCATAGTAGACATCTTATAAAAATGAGTGTATACTTAAAATTACATAAAATAGTTGCTAATGGTGAATGAAGAGTGCTTTTAATGATGATGGTACATATGAGTTGGGAGTGGGGAGAGTTACTACAACACAGAAATATTTAGAAGATCTAAATATTTTATAAGACGGGTTATAACCAAAAGATATAAAAGAAATTGTATCCTTCTGTTATAAATCTAAAATGGCTAACCTAAAATATCTCAGTGAAAGTGCATTGTCTCATTTTTAAACTGGTGGGTCATTGTAAATATAGTATTGAGGACTTGCTTCTAATCTAATGTGATCTCTTTCCCTTACCTCTATTTACATAATATCCTAACCAACAATATGTCTCCTGGTATTCAGCTTAAATGAGGTTGACATCAAGTGATCACAGTAACATAATCATATAGTAGTCATGATAGTAAATATTGTGTAATAACATATTAATATATAATGTATATAATAAAATATAGTAGCAAATAATTTTGAGTTGTTACCAAAACTCAGTGATCATGCTAGAATTATTAAATGTGTTATCTTATTTAATTTTATATTATAAACCTGAACATAATCACATGAAACAATGGATATTGTAGAAAGCCTTCACCTTTAGTTTGTTTTTTTTTTTAAATAGATATATTGAGATAAGGACACATTCCATATGATTTACACATTTAAAGTGGTAGCCATTTTGGTTGGGCCAGTCAGGGCAGATTTTAATGTGGAAGAGTCATGTGAGAAGAGTTCAGTACATAAGAAGGATATATTTAAGATAACATAGTGAGGATATCTCTGAGAAGACATTCTCATTAGGAGGACCAGAAAGCACAAAGACTTGGCTTGAGTGGGAAGAAACTATCAGGAAGATTTCATTTTTTAATTTTAATTATTATAAACTGCCTTTGGATTTTGAGTAGGGCTGACCAGTATTTCAAAAGAGTCACTGGACTGTTATCTAGAGGACTGGTTGAAGGGAAAAGACCAATTGGATGGTTTTGTAGTGGCCTGGGTCAGAGACAAAGGTAGCTTGTAGTAGGTTTGGAACACTGGAAGTGTGAAGAATGGCCATATTTGTGCCATATATTAGTCCTCAATGGCAATTTAATTTCACATCCATTAATAGTTCCTGACTTAGCAAGAGTAACTGTGTCTGGTTAGTCAGTGCCATGGGAACAAAATCATAAACCTATTACTGACTTGGCTGTCTTGCCCTTCCCTTAGATGTGTATTTTACTGTGGAGTCGTGGTTCTTAAACATCACCATGCACAGAATCCACTGAGGTGATTGTTAAAACACAAAACTACTATGTCCCTTCTTCAGAGATACTGATTCAGTAGGTTTGAGGCAGAACATAAGAATTTTCACTTCTAACAAATTTCTAGCTAATAATGATGCTACTGGTCTGGGGACCAAGCTTTGAGAACCACTAATCTGGATCACAGATTAGAAAACTTTTTCTGTAAAAGGCCAGATAGTAAATAATTTTGGCTTTGTGAGTCATAGAGTCTCTGTTGCAGCAACTCAACTCTACTACTGTTAATTGAAATCAGCCATGGACAAAACGTAAACAAGTGAGCCTGGCTATGTTCCAAAAAATGTATTTATATAATAGATGCCATGTTGACTCCTGCTCTAGAAGATTTGTTCTAGCCCTAGCTATCTCTCAATCTACCCAATATTCTAATGTATCCATATATATTAGAATAGATTATATATATATATTAAAACGCAGTGTATTCTTTAATATCTCAAAGTTTTCTCTAGTTTGTTTTTTCATATATTGCCAATGATGTAAGAAATTCTCATGTCTGGTATCATATTATGAAAGTGTGATTATAAGTCCCCAATACTCCACTTGAAAAATAGCAAGACTTAGGGAAATTGTTTTATGAACTAACTGTTAATTTTGGAGATCCAAAATGCATTGTCAAAGTTATCTGTTCCATAATAACAATTTTCCATTATAAGCAGTCCTCTTGCCTTAAAAATAAGTCCATTACAATGTGCCAAAAAAATAATAAGATGGAGAAGGAAGAACTGCATTAAATAAAACTAATATACTATCATTTTGCAAACTTATAAAGTATAATTTTATTCTAGCCAGCATAAATAATGGAAAAAGTTTGTAGTAAATTACCGAAGGAGTGTGACCTCTTGGTTTTTCAGAATTTTCATTTTAAGAATGAAAAGAAAATCACCACCTACAGTTTTCAAAAGACTGACCATAGTTGGGCAGTTTTGCTGGTTGTTTATGAATCTATAACATACAATTTGTCTATAGCTGCCTTGTTTCAAAGTAACACATGCAATTAAAATAGTACAATGGGGCACTTCTCAAGAATTAATTAAATAGACACTGCAATAGTGTACACAATGTGTATTCGCTTGGCATTTTATCTTATCTTGTAGAAGAAAAGCAGCATTACATTTCTCCCCCTCACATACACACTTTAGACTGCAAATATTGAAACATTTACTTGCAGATAACCTCTTGTGTAGCTATAAGTGTAAGTTGAGGAAAACTTAATAATTTAGGCAAGGTCTCATTCTATGTGTCAGAGCCAGTTCACAAGTCAAATCTGTGAATTCTGAATTCATCCTTTTAACTATTCCTTGATGATTTCCTGGGTACTCAAGAATGGAGGGATTTTGATAATATAGAGCAGCTTCCCTAGAGTTTAGTAGTATGGGTCAAATAAAATTGAATATGGGGTATGGGGCCTTGATATCAGAATGTGGTTTTCAGAAAAAAAATATATTTGGAATGGTTTGTATTTAAGTATAAGACATATACAGAAAAGGAAATAAACCTAATGCATAACTCCATGAATTATCCAGTGAACACACCAATATAACAATCAACTAGGAAATAGAATATTGCCAGCACCCCAGAATCCCTGTGTTTAAATGAGCTCTCATATGTTACACCCTAGTTTCTGGCTTTAGTAAAAAGGTTTATGGTGGTGGTGGTGACATTTTCTAAGATGGAAAACCTACAGAAGGAGGAGGTTTATTTGGGAAAGGAGATATTTACTTCTATTTCTATTATGTTTTATTATTTCTATTATTTTTACACTATCCTCTTATTGAGCCAAAATTTACCTTTTTCTATATCAACCATTGAGGAACTATTTTAGCAGAGATTAGTCAATAAAGAGATATTTATGGAGCACACAGCCACTTAGTACAAAGGAATGATGGGGACACAAATAAATAAGGATATCCTTGCCTTAATGAGATTGCAATCTAGTTGACAAAATAAGGCCAAGTAGACATGTGGGAAAATAGTATTATAATAAAGCATTCAAATCCCAACCCTGATGCTGAGAAACTGAATGTTCTGGGAGTACTCACTCAGGATCTCTATGTCCCTAAGATGATTTTTCCTCAATCATATCCATATTTCTTCAAATTGAAAACCTTGTGAATTCAGGATTCTATCTTTCTAAAAAGTAGAGAACAGCACTTGCTAAATAAATAGCACAGGGGCTATATATTCCAGGAAAAAGTTCAAAGAAGGAAATGATCTTCTGAGAATCCAGTAATTTATTGATTCATTCAATTAGTACCTGTTTGTTGAGCAACTACTGTATACAAAGCTGTTTTTAATCTACCTGGGACATGTATAACTGAGGAATTGTATAGCTGTGGAGCAAGTTAGTGGCAAAGTGCTTGTTTGGAGGAACCAAACTAAAAGCTGAATTCATGGATGTTTAATATCGTATTTCAGGTTTATTAAAAGTGAATATAGTTAAGTTTTACATTAAGTCTAAATTCATATATCATTGAAGTGAAATATTTCCCTTCATAAAAATGGAAGGAAAAAGAGATCCACTACATATTGACCAGGCTGTAGCAGAACTCAAGTATTTTATGAGAAGTGAAATCCCTTTTGAAAGCATTATTATGAGTAGAAAATTAAAAAAAAATGTAACTACTTTAATTGCTATATAAATTCCAAGTCAAAATCTATACAATTAAATGATTAGTTACATAGGCATATATTATTTTATTTGACCTTTTAATCTATTTTTTAAATACAGAATCATTTTTATATTTTCAGTTCTTAGTATTACTCTATATGATTAAAATTTGAACAAAAAATTAAAAGTAAAAGCAATTTTAGGCAATAAAAACAAAATGGAAGGTATCAGTTTACCAGACTTCAAACTATACTACAAGGCTATAGTAACTACTAAAACAGCTTGGCACTGGCGCAAGAACAGGGACATTGACCAGTGGAAGAGAACAGAGAATCCAGATATAAAACCAAGATCATATAGCCATCTCATCTTTGACAAAGCAGACAAAAACATACTCTGGGGAAAAGAATCCTTATTCAGTAAATGGTGCTGGGAAAACTGGATAGCCACATGTAGAAAACTGAAACAGGACCCACACCTTTCACCTCTCACAAAAATCAACTCATGCTGGGTAACTCACTTAAGCCTAAGGTGTGAAACTATTCTAGAGGAATTCTAGAGGAAAATGTTGGAAATACTCTTCTAGACATTGGCCTAGGCAAAGAATTTATGAAGAAGACCCCAAAGGCAATCACAGCAACAACAAAAAATAAATAAATGGGGCCTGATCAAATTAAAAAGCTTCTGCACAGCCAAAGAAACTGTTAAAAGAGCAAACAGACAACCCATACAATGGAAGAAAATTTTTGCAAGCTACACGTCCGATAAAGGGCTGATAACTAGAATCTATTTAGAA